>APFE030399533.1:0-45449 GCA_000404065.3 Pinus taeda
TGTTAATTAATAATTAGTTTAGTTTATGGTTAATAATTAAATTAGAATTAATTAGAATTCTAAATTAGGATTAGATTTTTAATTAAAATTTTGATTTTTAGCCCAGCAACAGAATTTCCAGATTTATGCCAGATTTGATCCATCAACTTTGGAAGCTCATAAATTGAGTTTTACTTGGCCAAATGAGGCCCATGACGGCTCATTGGAAAGATAAAATCGAGGAGAACAATTTTGAGGAGATTTCACTAACAGATTTGGTCATTTATTAGGTCAAAAATCAGGCATAAGATCAAGCTCCGAATTTCTAAAACAAAATCAATTTTCTGAGTTATTTTCTGCATTTTCATTTGTTCAAGCCTCTTCTATTTGCAGATCAATTCGTCAATAATATCCTTGGCCAATTAAATCATCCCAGGCATCAAGAGAAAGCTTATATTTTATTTTCAATTATTCATTTAAATAGAATTTGATTGAATTTGATTTAAATGCCAACAATGTCATTTTGATTTTATTATTGCATTTTAAATTTATTTTGATTTCTTCTTGCAGGAAAACAGTAGAAGAGATATGGAGAAAATGATTTCAATCAATGAAAATGCTCCAACAATTAAAGATTGAAATTTTGAGCAAATAAAATTGGATTGGGCAGATTTCTCTTCAACAAACTCTCCTCTCCAAAATTCCTTTGAAAATAGTATAAATAATAGATTGCAGAATGTAATGAGGGGCCGCTCTCCTCTACAATTTTAGACTTTTAAAAGCACTATTGTAATAGGAATTTAGAGTTGTAGGAGAGAGGAGAGAAAATCTCAGGTCTGGGGATTATTGAGGATTTTTCCTTTGTATCTTGAATTATGTATGAGGGGCAGAGTTTGCACTACTGTGGCTCTAGTTTTGAAGGCAGAAGTTCAAGCAATGTAAAGGACTGTTGGAGACCAAGGTCAGAGAAATGGATGCAATAAATTAGTATTTCTAATACTACTGTTTCAAATATCAGTTTCATTTTTATGTTAACAGGAATGTCTCATTTTATTCATGTTTGTGCACTCTTGTCAATATGGGTAATTTGTCTCAATATTGTTATTATGTATCTCTGTTCTTATGGATTAAATTCTGATTTCTAAGTAACTACTTGCTGAGAAATCTATCTTATAAAACTAATTTATTAAATAGTAATATGTTATGAACTATTTCTGCATATTATTGTTTAATTATTGGATTTATTGATTTGATAATCAATATCATTTTTGTAAACTACTTCCTGGAATGTTGTTGGTTTATTATTTCAGTTAAAAGGTCTCAATATGATTTGTTTTGATATCCATAATATCAATTAATTGAACTACTTCATTAACTTGATGTTCATTATAAGCAAGACATGTTTAAATCCCAATATTTTAATTATATTGCTCTTAGTTGGGTTATATCTATATCTGCCTAATTAAGATAGGATTTAGATTAGTTTCTTTTGCTTGCATTATAGAATAAGCTTGCGTTTAGAGTAATTTCTACATTCTTTTAAGTCCTCTTCTCGAAGAGGCAAACTATTAGTTGTGGCTTGGCTGAACCCAAATCAGCTTAAGGGTCATTCTCTTGCCTGATCAACAAGAAGAAGTGATCTGGTATCCCCATCTATTGGTAGTTAAAGATATATAATAAACCAATTGTGATAGGGAGAAGGTAACTGGACCTAGTTAAACCAGTCAGAGCCACCACACCAAACGGAAAAGGAGATGCTTTAAGGTCCGGACTGGGTGGTTATCCCCCAGTGTTGTTGCAGCGATTTTCGAGGCATCAACAGGTAGTTAAGAACTACCCCATGAAACACTTCAGAATGGTAGCAAAAAAGCCTTCCTCCTTGCATCAAGACAACTCCCATAACATACCCACTCATATCTATCTTCACTTCAAAGGGCTGTTGCAAGTTTGGTAATGCTAGAAGTGGTGCTTCACTGTTATTCTTCTTTAACTCATCAAAATATTTTTGCTGCCATTTTACCCACTCGAAACTCTTGCCACTTGTTGTTATGGTGTGGAGCAGTGTTGCTATCGCCGAAAACGAGGCTATGATTTTCCTCAGGTACTGTGCTACCCCAATGAAACTCCTAACCTCTATAAAATTAGTAGGCACCAACCATTTCATGATGGCTTCCATCATGGAAGGATTTATCTTCAATTCTACTCCTCCAATCACATATCCCAAATACACCAAGGACTGCTGCACAAACTTGCACTTTTTGATATTTGCTAGCAACTGGTGCTTCTTCAATGTTTCTAGCACCCGCGTCAAATGTGAAATATGATCCTCCCAGGTAGCACTATATACCAGTATATCATCCAAATAGACAATAACAAATGAATCTATAAAAGGACACAATACATCATTCATTAATCTCATAAATTTAGCTCGTGCATTACATAGACCAAATGGAATAACTAACCACTCATACAAACCTTTCTTGGTTTTGAAAGCAATTTTCCATGTATCTTCTTCTTTAACTCAAACTTGGTGATATCCAAACTTCAATTCCAGCTTGGTGAAATATTTTACTTGCTAAAACTAATCTAGCAGATCATCTATCCTAGATAGGGGGTATATGTTCTTGAGCGTGATTTTATTAAATGCCCTAAAATCTATACACATCCACCAAGTCCCATCCTTCTTCGGCATAATGATGACGGGTTACCCACATGGTGATGTAATCGGTTGAATGACACCATGTTCTAGCAACTATTGTAATTGTTTCCTCACCTCACTTTCTTCTATAACAAATTGCCTGTACAACCTAATATTTGGCAATGAGGAGTATAGAAATAATTGGATCTCATGGTCCATTTCTCTCTTAGGGGGTAACCATTTAGGCTCTCGAAACCCATCCTTGTATTCCTGTAATAACTCCTCCAATTGTTGTTTCTGTTTCTTAGTACACCCCTCTAGGGATGCCTTTCCTCTTATTGACTCCTCTATAGACTAACTTTCTCTTAAAAAAATAAAACATACTTCTTGCTAGAAATGATCAATTTCTTGGATTGGTTGGCACTTTCCAGTGAAATTTTTGACTTTCCTTTGTGCGCATTGATGATGAACAATTTCCCATCCTTGATGATTCGATACTGATTAGCTATTCATGTGAATATACATCATGCATGTACATGTATGGACTCCCAAACATGACTCCACATACATCAAGGGGGACCACATCAGATCTACTTCATCAATAAAATCGACACTGATAGAAAATATAATTTTGCACTGTTTTGTTACCTTCAATTCTGCATTCTTATGTACCCATCCCAGTGGATATGGGTTTGGAATATCATGAACTTCCAACCTCAAATCCTTGACCATATGTGTTTCAATGAGATTCACCTACAATCCTGATTCAAACTAAGCATCAACCTTCATCTTCTTGACCTGTATCTTTACATGGAAGAGTTTGGTCATTTCTTTCTCTTCCTATTGCTGAAATCTACTCAAATTCACCTCCTTCTGCACTAATGTACATGCGATCTTCTCATCCATGTATGAGCTTCTTTCAACTTGGTTGTTCGAATCAGTGGCCATGAGATTATTCTTTTTATTATCTTTCTTCTTGTTCTTCAGGTTTAGCTCTGGATGCAACTTCCAACACTTCTCCTTTATATGGCCATCAATGTTGTAGTGGTTGCTAGGATCTTTGCATTGGTGTGCTGTGGATGTCATATTTTTATATTTTTTCTCCTTTTTTCTTCTTCTTCCCCTCCTTAGAAGTGTCTTGTTGTTCCTTTTGATTCAATCCATTTGATTACGCTCTTTTTAGGCCTATGTTCTTTAGGTATTGTGCCTATACATAAGCCTCGTCCACCGTTTTGGGATTGAATAACATCACTTTCTCATGTAGATAATGGTGTAAACCCCCTAAATACTTGTGGATTACATCTGGGTTCTTTGGAGAGATACCCTACATTATAGACATCTTTTTGAATTTTTTGGTGTACTCCTACATGCTTTGGCCCGACTTTTGCTTGAAGTAATGCCATCAGATCCACTGGTATTCCACGTGCCCAATGGGATAAAACTATGACTTAATTAGGGTTTTGAAATCCTCCCACTTAGTCACTTGAGGTTATCCCTCTAACCTCAGGGTTTCCGTGTGGCTCTCCCACTAAGTTAGTGCATCACCCTCCAATTTCAGTTGCACGAATGAGATATTTCTCCCATCCTTGATCTAATGGACACTGAAATAAACTTCCAGTTGCTGCAACCAATGGTTCAACTTCAAAGCATTGATCTTGCCATGGTATGACTTGATATCAACTTTTTCTTCCACTTTAAACAGGGAATGCAATTGATTCACGATGCTTGAACTGGGTTGATCTTTTTCGGGCTCTTTCTTTTGTCGATTCTCCGTTTCTCCTCGATCTTTTGTTTCTCGTTTTGATTTTTCCTCTGCATTCAAATCACTGTATTCTCTAAATATGCCCATCTTGTTGATTAGGGATGTCATGAGGAGGTTAAAATTGCATTTTATATCTGCGACTTGTTGTTCAAGCCGCGAAAACATTATCTCGGCAAGTTCACGAGGTTCATTTACAATTCGTCACCCATGATTAAGGTTTTACGATTTTTGGCCTCGCCGATATAGATCCCTGCAATCTACACAAAATACCCATAGAAACCTACTATGGTACCAAATATCCGTAAACTTCAGAGGATATTCCACTAGACAGTTTACCAGAACAAATCTGATAATATTATATATAAAATTTGAGATTCTACAGTATTCCAGTTTTATTTAATTTCTAGATCTATAGATTTTACTATAATTAGTGCATGCATGTAAAATTAAATCTAGCAGAAAAGTAGAGAACAAAAAAATAAGCTCACACACACATATGACATAAGATATTGTCTCTGGGAAACCCTTTCGGGAGAAAAACTAGATGGAAGGTGAGGCCGCTTCACTCTCTTTCTCTCTCTGGAAAAATGGCTGCGGATACAAATAAGTAATGTCTGTGGCTCGTGGGCTACTATAGTGCACATATACTCTTTGTGTGCTCTACCTCCTATATCTTCTAGCTATCTTCTCTCAGCGATGGAACAAAATTCTCTCGAAATAATGTAATGCCTCTTACTCCTAGTGGCCTGGTTATAACACAACCTGATAGCCTACTAGTGGTTAATTTTGACTACTTCAACTCTTAACTAGATTTACAAAATAGAATATTCTAGTATTTTACATCATGAACAAGTGGCTAGCCCCTTTTCCATGAATAATGGGGGCTGATGTGACATCCTCTCGAACTATAGGTGTGAAAACATGAAGGTCAACTTCTGAGTGGCATAACTTTTGCATACAGACTCTGATTGACACAATTCTTGCACCGTTGGAAAGATCTCTATGTGTAGAATAGCATGGAAAGGTGATCCATTTAGGGGAAAAATTTTACCCCCAAAAAACATCATTCGAAGCTTCAAAATGCTCCCGAAAGGTTTTAGACCCCATAGTGTCAAACTAGCTCCCACAAGTAAAAACAATCCCATGAGCTGATTCCTCCACTTTTTCCATATAAATGAATCAATATGGATGAAAATAATATAATGATCCAATTCATATCACACCTCCCCATTTTGGGAAGCTTTTGATCCCCAAAAGCTTTTATTGAATGAGGTGTAGAAATGTTTCCTCCACCTTCTCTATAGTGTACCATTTAGCTTTGCCTAGAAGTTGTCCCTTCAACACAATCTGCCAAAGGTCTTGTTGCCCTTGTATTATATTTTTATACCTCTTCTCCAAAAATATATCTTCTGTCAACTCTGCCTGAGCGTCTTGTGCCAAATCCTCCACAGAATGTAGGAACTATTCCTCTTCCTGATCTAACATGGAAGGCTCATAGAGTTTCAAATTCTCTACATTTACAACTAAGTAAATGCACATATACGGTGGTAAACTGAGTCGATAAGAATTATCACCCACCTTTTCTAGTATCTCAAAGGTACCATATCTTAGATCCTTGATTTCCAGGCCCTTGCAACCTCTCCTTGTTCAACTGTAGCCATACCCAGTCTCCCACCTTGAACGTTTTCTTTGTTTTGTACTGATCGTTCCTGACCTTATACTTCTCCTACGACTTCTACAATGTTTCTTGTACCTGTAGATGGATTCGCCTAATCTTATTTATAATTTTTTTAGCCCTCAAAGCATCTCCTGTAAGATCTTCCTTCACTCCTCCTTACTTCCCATATGAAATATCCAAAGGTGAAGGTGGAAAATATCCAAAAAAAGTCTGAAATGGGGACTTTCTTGTAGAAGTGTGGACTGCTCTGTTATAATAATGTTGTATATATACCATATTTTCATCCCATGTCTTGAGACGCTTCTGGTTGTAACCCCTCAGAAGTTATCTTCTCTTGCATCTTGGGCTAATACACATACCTCTGCAAGTTAGCCACGATCTTACCTACACCAAAGTGCCTTGTAACCTTGGAGGTGTGAGCCTCTTTAATCAGCTTCAAACACTCACCTTTAGGAACACATAGCTTATCCAACCTGTAAAGTAACCCATCCTGGAGATGGTAGTCAATGGTGCTATCACCATTGTGCACATGACTATGACTCTGCAACTGCTGATACACCTCCTTGAAGTGCTCATCTTATAACTATGCCTCTATGTATGCATCATGCATGAATGGATCCATGTGCATAAGAGTCCCCAGAGCAGTAATCTTTGATGTGGGTGGCCTTGAAATCATATCGACCCACTTGTTTGTGCTTGCCTTCTTATACTTGATCACCAAATGAAATTGATGTAAAAACCCCATCCACTTGTAATGCTTGGTTTGTTGTAGCTTACTCTGGGCCTGCAAGTACTGTAAAGTCTGGTGATATGTGTAGATTATTGTATCCTTTCCCATCAGATAGTGCTTCCACTTCTTCACAAATTGCACCATGGCATATATCTCCTTATCATAGGTAGGGTAGTTAAGAACTGCCCCATGAAATACTTTAGAATGGTAGAAAACGGGCCTTCCTCCTTGCATCAAGACAACTCCCATAACATACCCACTCGCATTTGTCTCAACTTCAAAGGGCCATTGCAAGTTTGGTAATGCTAGAACTTGTGCTTCACCGATCTTCTTCTTTAACTAGTTGAAATCCTTTTGCTGCCCTTTTCCCCACTAGAAACTCTTACCACTTGCTGTTATGGCATGGAGCGGTGCTATTAACGCTAAAAATGAGGCTATGAATTTCCTCAAGTATTGTGCTACCCCAATGAAACTCCTAACCTCAGTAACATTAGAAGGCACCAACCATTTCATGATGGCCTCCATCTTGGAAGGATCTATCTTCAATTCTCCTCCACCAATCACATATCCTAAATACACCAAGGGCTGTTGCGCAAGTTCGCACTTCTTGAGATTTTCTAGCAGCCGATGCTTCTTCAATGTTTCTAGTACCCGCGTCAAATGTGAAATATGCTCCTCCCAAGTAGCACTATATTTAAATATATCATCCAAATAGAGAATAACAAATGAATCTATAAAAAGGCACAATACATCATTCATTAATCTCATAAATGTAGCTGGTGCATTACATAGGCCAAATGGCATAACTAACCACTCATACAAACCTTGCCTAGTTTTGAAGGTGTTCTTCCATGTATTTTCTTCTTTGACTTGAACCTGGTGATATCCAGACTTCAAGTCTAGCTTGGTGAAATACTTTGATTGCTGCAACTGATCTAGTAGATCATTTATCCTAGGGAGGGGGTATCTCTTCTTGAACATGATTTTATTCAACGCCTTCTAATATATACATATCCGTCAAGTCCCATCCTTCTTCGGAACAATGATGATGGGTGACCCACATGGTGATGTATTCGGTTGAATGACACCCTATTCGAGCAACTGCTACAACTGTTTCTTCACCTCACTTGCTTCTATAAAAGACTACCTGTACAACCCAATATTTGGCAATGGGGATTTTGGAAATAGCTGGATCTCATGATCCACTTCTCTCTTAGGGGGTAACCCTTTAGGCTTTTGAAACACGTCCTTGTATGCCTATAACAACTCCTCAAATTTATGTTTTTCTTTCTTAGTACACCCCTCTAGGGAAACCTTGCCTCTTATTGGGTCCTCTACATACTAAATTTCTTTTAAAAACAACAAAATATACTTCTTGCTAGAACTAATCAATTTCTTGGATTGGTTGGCACTTTCCAGTGAAATTTTTGACTTGCCTTTGTGCACATTGATGATGGACAATTTCCCATCCTTGATGAGCCGGTACTAGTTAGCTCTTCACATGAATATTACATCATCCATGTGCATGTATGGACTCCCAAACATGACTCCACATACATCAAAGGGGACCACATCTAGATCTATTGAGGAGATTATTCCACTTTCTCTTTACTGGTCCAATCTCATTAAAGTATGACATTGCTTTTTTTTTCTTACAATCTCAAACTACAATTTTTAGTTTGCTTCATTTCGACAATTGTTGGTCATATTCAGTGTTTAAGGGTTACAACACTTTCTTTTAGGGTAATATACTTCATTCAGGATGTTATCTTGCAATGTAATTGCATTTCACAGTGCCTATAACTCAATCAGTGGTCTCTTGAACAATTTTCCATATCGACAAAACTTTATCAGAGTATTTCGAATATGAAAACATTTCCTTTTAAGAAATATTGCAATTAAAACATTCTTCGATTAAGTTTTCAATGGGTTGAAGGCTATAAGTGACAAACACACTCCATTTGGAATTATAATAACAAAATACTGACCCCATAGGATTGCCACGTAGGATATCGAAGATTCCAATATCGATGCTTTTAAAATGATGCTCATCTCCAATTCCCCGATTGTCGATCTTCGATATTTCCAAAGCTTTGACTTACGATATCCATTCATGCTCATCCTCCGATATGTGACATCACAAATACTGCGATATTTCTAAAGCTTTGATCTTAGATATGCGATAATCATTCATCTCCGATCTCCTATCTCCGACATGTTATTCACTCCGATATCCAGACACGACATAGTTATAAAAAATAATTTAATCGAATATTGCATCCGCTCAATCAGAACTTTTGATACCACACACAACTCAAATTGCCGATATCCGGATCCGATTTAATTATAATATTTGATTCAATATAAGATCATGTCCGCTCAATCATAACTTTTGAATAAGATCTCTGATATCACATCGCCAAAATAAAGCTCCAATATTCAGACTCAATTTATTTATAAGTTCCATTTAATGAAGGATCCTGCTCGTTTATCGAAACTTTTGTAATGACATACATCTTAAAATCACTGATATTGTGGACCTGATTTTTTTATTACAGTTATCTAATGCCATATCGCGTCTGCAATATCAAAACTTTGGTTATGTGCGACCATTTCAAACCTCTAATATTATGGATGTGATATATTTATCACAACTTGTTTAATTGTGATTTCTCATCTGCCTCATCTCAGAGTTACCCAATATCACAAGTTTTTCATGTTGTCTCATTTCAAAAGTTGTGATAAGCCTTTCATTGATACCATATGATTCTCGCCACTTGTCACTTATAGGGGGTCGTGATATAATAAATGAAAAGTCTGTTTCATTGGTTTTGCGGGGATTTTATTATGTTTAGATTTCAATTCCGTTTTTGTCTGAGTTTAATAAAAGATATGTTTGATTGTAACAGGGATGAACCCAGGATCGATAAAGAGAAAGTAACAGTTTGATCCAAGATTTCCAAAGACTTTTTACCATTTTTCACAACACAGTTCTAAACTGAAGGGATTTTTGTAACAGAGACTGAAAAAGGCCAACGCGTGGGCAACAAATCAATCATTAGGCTAAAAAAATCCTCAAATTGTTTCCAGGTGTAAAATTGATAACAAAAGTAATTCAAGAATGACTTGGAATGTCATTGGAATTTCCTAATCAAACTGCATAATCAGTTGTTGATTCCAATATGCCTCCCCAGCATAATCACTCATTTACTTTCAACACTTAACAATGTGTTATCCATTGCATAGAGGCGTGCATGAATCCATCATCCACCTAAATTAAAGCCAATGACAAATATATGTGAGAGTGGGGAAACAAGTGGAGAGTCAAGTTGTTGTAACTGAAAATGACTATTATCTTTTACTTTAATTTTAGTATGGTTTGTTAAAACCACTTTAGCATTCTATGGCACTTTCCTATATTTTTGTTTAGATTACAAACTGTAAATCCCTTTCATTTTTATGAAGGAAGGGTTCATAATTTATGTGAGAAAGCTTCTAGTTTTCACTATTGTACCTTGAAGAAGTCTTAATAGAAAGAGGAACCACTGTTATTTCACTTTGAGAAAATTTAACTTTGTCAGGTACTATTATCTGAAAATCAACACTTTTTTTATCATTTGAATGGTTACTGTATTTGTGTTTTTCATATACATTTCACTGATCTTTTTAATTGAAAACTCTTAAGTATATGAATGAACAAAAATATCCGATATGTGTGATGTGTTTCAACAACTAATATAGTTAACTGTTTAATCATATTAGCCATCTTTATCTATTTTAACCTCATAAAAGATTTGATAATATATATTGTCATGTTTAATGTGAGATCTTTATAAGTCATATATACAGGAAAATATTTCCCGAGATATAATAGTTTAAGTCTATATATTTATGTATCTTAGTTTCACTTACAGAATGAGTCGCACACTTATATATATCAAATCTGCTTTTATTTCTTTCATTAAGGGAAAATGGTCCCATAATCCCAATCAGAGCCACCATTCCAAACGGAAAAGGATGTACCCTAAGTTCCTGACCGGGTGGTTTTCCCCAATGTTGAGGCAGAGCTTTTTGAGCCTTCAAAAATTTTGGTGCTAGAGGAGGGCCTTCAGACTATGAATGGCAAGAAGATCCACTCTTAAATGAAAAGTTCATTTTAAGAGTCATTCTCCCTCAAAACCACCACCAACTTCCAGATCACATTTTAAATATCCTAATCCAAGATATGAAGTTGTTAAAAAAACTACTAAGACTCATAACACACTTCCGAAGTTAGATGG
Source organism: Pinus taeda (assembly GCA_000404065.3). NCBI lineage: Eukaryota > Viridiplantae > Streptophyta > Pinopsida > Pinales > Pinaceae > Pinus > Pinus taeda. Next base: position 11,068 of record APFE030399533.1, read on the forward strand.
CCAAACTTCTTCTCAAATACCAATTGAATCTCCTGAAGTTTAGTTTTTGTTCCAAAAACTGAAAGGAATTTCTATTTCTGGAGAGAAACCTGTTCAAAGAAATATATCTCAAGGAAGTGTTTCCTCATCCTTACAGTCTTCTGGAGTATTAACTAGATGTTAGAGTGAAAAACTTGGATTTAAACCTTTTGAATTACCATTAACCACTCATCAGAGAAAGAAAATTACTCCAAAAACTTATTCTTCTGCTAGCGATATTACATCACCATCTTCCCCTCTTACTTCTTTTCTTGGTCTTTTCACTTCCTCTACCTCTTTACCTTCTTCTAATCAACCTCTTATCCTATCTGTACAGATTCCTCAAACACAATAGTCTACTGCAATTATAATAAGTAATACTATAGGTTGTTTTCTACAATGACTCAAACATCGCCATCCCCTTCATCTTCTACTCCAAGTACTCCCAAAATGGAAAACTGACCCTGGAATAACCTTGGGGCAGTACATATGGCTCCACCATTACACCCACTTCCCAAACACCTAGAGAGGTGGCTTGCTAAGTTTAATCCTAATGATGGTCTCCCTACAAAAGAACATCTTCATAATTGTATGTTAGCCATCAATCTGAATGAAGTCATTGAAGAAGATTGTGTTGTCAATCTATTTCCATACATTTTTGAAGGATTTGCATGATCCTGGTATTTTTCTATTCCTTCTTGATCAATAACAAATTAGGATATGTTCGAAGGTAAATTTTTGTTGAAATTTGGTGATGATCGAAAAAATTCCTCTTTGATTAATGACTTATCAAATCTTAAGACCAATTCAAATGAAAGAATCAAAGGTTTTAATTCTAGATTGAACAAATTGTTGAAGAAGATCACAACCACTTCTAGACTAGGGATCGATGTGCAGATTGAATGGTATATCTCTGCAGATTGAACAATATTCTTGGAATTGATTCCTTTGAGTCTTTCTTTGGAAATTTTCAAGCACAAGAACCTCCTTTTTTAGTTGACTCTGTTTCATCTCAAATTGAAAATTTCTCCCAAATAGATTCTTCTAAGTGTATCTGTTAAACATAACAATGTCAGAGACAGAATACAAATGATAAACATTGGATTGCTTTTATTATTCACAATGATACATATATAGTACATAGTGTGAACCTTGGGTTCATGTTCCAAGTGGTCTCTTGGATTCCCTTTGGCTAATCAACTTCCACACCAACCCTTAGAGGATTAGGTGTCCAACATTCCCCCCTTAATTCGAAGGGGTATGTGTGAGTCCAAGAAGAGAGTTGTAATACAAAATGTGTAAATATGCATGGATGACAACACTGGGTTGAATGTGTTCTCTGAAATGTTGGTATGAGGGGGTGGTTTAAGGATGACCACCAACATTAGAACGCTTAGTGCAGTTCCCAGAACTCTTCCAAGTCTGACAAGAAGGTGAAATCTTATGCTAGAGTAAGTGTCCCTAATTCAGGAGAGGGAGACCTTCAACCTAAAAAGGGGAGGTCTACAACTTGCGGTGGTTTAAGGATGACCACCAACTCTGGAATGCTTAATGAAATTCTTGGAACTCTTCCAAAATGACCACCAACTCTTCCAAAATGACCACCAACTTGCGGTGGTTTAAGGATGACCACCAACTTGCGGTGGTTTAAGGAACTCTTCCAAAATGACCACCAACTTGCGGTGGTTTAAGGATGACCACCAACTCTGAAATGCTTAATGAAGTCTTCTGCTAGAGGAAGTGTCCCCAATTATTTGAAGGGAGGTCTCAACCCTGCATATATGGTTTAAGGTTGACCACCAACCAAAGGCATGCTCAGTGGCATCTCCGTCTTTGGCTACAACTCTAAATCTATTATGGTAGGTGTTTTGGAGAATTTGGTATCTACAGATAAATACTAATTCCCTAGACAAGTAGCCATATCTAGAACAACCATTTAAAGCACTTTAGCCTTTTCCTATAAGCAATAGATAAGACAAAGAATATGAGAAGACCTACTTGTAGTTTCTCTTTTCTCTTGTCTCCTTTGTATCGATCCTGTCACTCCTTCCCGTACTTAACACGCTTGAGAAGTACCTATAAACATCAACATAAAACAAAGAACTGATCAAAGCAAAATATCTATTGATTACACGTCAATGGAATCAGATACATTCACACATATAAGCATCATATAACAAGATAAGCATATGGGAAAAAAGTTCAAATACTTTATTAAATAGAAGAAGGAATTACAACCATCAAGTCTGATTTGAAGTCACTCCTCCAGCTTTGACCCCATCCACATCACATCAAAAGCAAGACAAACTTGTAGCATAAAAATACTTGTCTCAAAGTCAATTCTCATAGCAACATTATCTCTTTGCAATTCAACATATTCCAGCCCCTGATCACTTAGATGAGTGCTCAATTTACAGGAAGATGGAGGAGGTTATGTCATAAGTGGAGGTATTGCATGACCTTCCATACTTAGAATTATTTCCATGGAGGAAGGGATGAGAGGATAAGATGCATCGTAACTCATTCCTCATCCATTTTTGAGCTCATAGGAGTTGATAATTGAGGGAAATTATAGAATAATCCAAAAGATAAGAATATTCCCCAAACCCTATGTGAATTTCACTCAATCTCGCCCAACGCAAGTCAAAGAGGGCCTAAGTTCTCTGTAGAGGACCTTGGCATGGAATCAACTACTCTGCAGTGCACCCTTACATGGGCCTACCTGTGCTGGTCCCTTTAGAGATCATTTTAGGCTGTCTTCAAGTCATGAAATTGTATGAGAAGGAGGCATTCAAAAGGTTGACTTGTTTAAAGCATGAAGAAACTGAAATTAGGGTTTGATGAGCCCTAAAACATTGATCTGGATGATGGAAGTGATATGCCCAAATGGATTTGTAACATCTTCCCCCTAAAGCATGAAGTCGGAAAATGTAAATGTCGAATGAAATGCTTTACGATGTGATGAGGAGGTTTTGAAGTGGAAGGTGACCCGCATCAATTAAAATACATATATCATGATATTTTGATTTTTACATGAATTGCTGAGGGAAGGCATACCCATGCTCAACATATAAACTTTCATTACATGTACATAGACAGTCGTCTATAGATATAGACCCATGAATGGATGACCATCAGTGTCATGCCATTGTACATATGATTTAGTACTCCTGAAATCACAACCCGGATGGATGAAACTAGATCCAGGGTCTTCTATCTTGTTCAATCATTCACTCAAGTACGAGTCTAACCATGTGAATATGTGATCTGAAGTCGAACATGGGAAGACACCATCTGATTACCAGCCAATGATGTGAGCCGTTAACAAATGCGAGAGAAATCCCCGATAATGATAATGATCCTCAAGGTACTACAATACATTCTGCATGGTGTGAATGGATGATTTGATTTCGAACACCATACAAAGTCTTTCGGTCGAAGGCCATTGATGTTAACCTATCGCCGGAAGTAAGAAACCTTCCATTGATGTATGCAAGACTCAAGGTACTGGAAGGGTGTTTCTAAGTCAACTTCTTGGATAATGTGCTAATGTCGACAAGAAGTGACTCATCGTAGGAGGGCCTTGATGTATCCCACATCAATGATACGAAATGAGTTAAATTCTTTTGGAGATGGAATTTGACTGACGACACAAGGTTCATGAACAATGGTCATGAAAATGAAGGTTTATGGTATTGCAAAGGATGAATTTTATCTGGATTTCTCTTGAACATGTTGGCGAAACTGAAATGAATTAGTAGCATTGACCCAAAACAAAGTGATGGATGGTATGATAGACCAATGGTATGATAAACATCAAGCTGATAACCCAACCCAAGTAGTCACAGTGATGAAGTGAAAGTGTCATGTTCAAGAGTGACTTGCTACCATAAAGTGGTTTTACCCCTTTTTCTCATTTTCTCCAAACATTGCTGACTAATACCTCTTTATTTTTTATCAAGCTTGATGAGGATAACATATGCTTTTTATATAATTCCACCCTTCGGTGAATACATTGCTATGTGATGTTTTTAACGAGTCTAGTGAAGGTGAAACTTGGTCTTGTCTAGATGGACAAGTTTGTCACTATTTGATGTTTCAACGAGTTTAACGACAAAGATATCTCGGTCCTTTTCATTTGTAGAGAGTTTGAAAAGGGACAAAAATAAAACTCCACAAGTTCTTTTTCATATATTTGTCTCTCAAGTCCGAGAAAGCATAAAACAATACAAGAGAGAACCTATTGACCATGTTCAGTCAATGTATTCCTTTTTCGTAAATGATCTATCTTAGCGCGAAAAAGGGTTAAACTTATACTGAGTAGATGTCATTCCCAATCCGTTAACGAGATGGAAAGGAAAAGCGCTTGGCAATATTTTCATATTTAGAGAGTCTGAAAAGAGCTTAAAGAGGACTCCAAGGGGGTTCCTTTTTCATTATTCAACATAGCTCAAAAAAGAGATAAAAGTATGCTCTGTGGTCAAAGGTAAAATTTACAATTGAGCACATAAAATTCTGTAAGTCAGCTGTAAAACCTACTCAAAACATCACCAAATGGTTTAAAAATACCTGTTTCATGGGTAAAAATAGGTAAATACTAATGTTTACTTGATTAATGAATATGAAATAAACATAAAACAAGTTTTTACCATGTAATTTTTACCATTTGATACTTACCATTCAGTTTTGTGCTATGGGCTAGTTTTTTACCTTGAACTTCATCAGTTGATTGCAAGAGATTCTGTGGACTATTTCTCGTGCCGTCTAGAGCAGGTAGGATATCTACCCCTCCTCTTTCTTTTCAGGTCATTCTTTTACTGTTTCATGCAAGTTTTAGGGTTTTTAGGGCATCTAGGGTTTGAATATTTCGCCTTGGGATCAACGTAGGATTTCACACCGAAAATTGTGCTGAAGAGCACCTTGATAGAAGGCTACCTGCTCTTCAGTGCATTTTCTCTATGCCTGGGCTGCGCCGGGCGAGTTTCCCAATTTTGATTTAGCTGTTTTCTCCAAAAATTGTCCTGTTTTTTGTATGGAAAGGATCCTAACTAAGCTTATGATTGGATTTCAGGATTTCATTGGATTAGAATGCCGATTACATGGCAAGAAAGAGAGCATGAAGAAAAAGACATGGTTTCCCTAAACAATCCTGGTGCAGTTGAGGCCCTAAAAAACTGTGGGTTACTCAAATACTTCAGGTTGTCTGGAATGAGGCAACAAATAGAAATATTGTAGTTTCTTGTTCATGCATGGGATCTGACAGATCATACTTTTCACATAGGCGACAAAATGGTCCCTATTACCATTGATGATATTTAATTTCTCACCGGATTGTCGAGGTGAGGTGCCCCCATCTCACTTTTTGGAATTTCCCATGGAGGTGAATCAGCGAGGGATTACATTCGACAATTTTGTTAGCCAGGTACATAGCCTAGAAAGGATGGGAAAATAAATATCAGAGATGTAGGTGATTTTCCTTTGAGAATGATTCTATTCACAATCGCAAAGTTGGCTGGTAGTGTGACACTTCATCTGGCGAACATACCATATATGTAGTATGCCCTTGAGTGTCTAGAGCCAAAAGTATTCAACTAGTGTGAGGCTGTGCTTTCTTCATTGAAAGAACAACTGACCAAGGTAAAAAGTGGTAAGATGAATAATTTCTGCTATGGTTCGATCTTAATTGCTTTTACCTTAGAGATATTACCATTGATGCAACTGCAACATGTATCACTAGGTGTAGCTGGTCCTAGAGATCCACGGATGTAGAAATGGGTCGAATTTGTGGCTCGACATGTGATTCAGTCAACAATCATTTTTTCCACTGCATTCTTCAGTTGGCTCGATTGAAAACACCTTGTCATCGAGGAGCATACATACTCAGGAATGGATTTTTGTGGAGATTCGGACTTGATTCTCCCAGTTGGAGCACAATGGGGTGCTATAGGTAAATTGTTTGACCAAAGTGTTTTTTGATTTTCAAGTTTCTACATGTTTTTGTGTTTTTAATGTTTCCAAGACTAAACTAAAATCATTATCATGCATGCAAATGTGGATATTGTTCTACCTGTGAGACACCAACAAGAGGTAGGTGGGCCAACACAAAGAAACATTAGGAGAGCAGTTCTCCAGGACTTGGATTTGGCCAAGACACTGGAAGAGTTGTAGGATCACATAGAGGGATTAACCCTTGGTATTCTGGATGTCTGGATCAAGGAGTTACCTATGAGACTACAACACCACACTATTGGTGTTCCTAGCCACTGGATTAGGCTTTTGCGCATGATAGCACATGCTGTGACCTGTTATCATGAGCATCACTAGGTCTACTTAGGATGTTTTTTGCATGCATTTTGAGTTTTTGGGTTAGATGACCAAACTTGTCTTGGACACAAATTTTGTAAAAACTTTTAAAACATCTATCTATTTTACTTTCAAAGTTTTCTATGGTTATGTGCAATCCTATTCAACTAATGATGTGAATTGAAAATGTTACTTTTACATGTGTCGCAAATGTATTTTTAACACATAATTCGCTAGAGAATCAGTTAATGTGTTAAAGTTTCTGGAAATATGTTGATATTGGATGTATTCAAAATGCCTTTCCAAAATATGAACTCTAAGGAATATACGAAGAATTGTTGGGTTTCGGATGGTATACACACTTGTAAGTTGAAGTACAACAAGTTGTGAGTCCAACCTAACAATGATTCGGCGAATGCTAGGTGAAATGGCATCAGAGAGAAATTTGATCAACGCAATATACTCAGCGATATTGTTCGTTGAACGACCGATACAAATCCCTTGAAAACTCACTAACTCACCACTTGGAGCAAAAATAACCCATGCTGCAGAAGATAGGTTCTGCGTATTACGACTAGCACCATCAGCGTAACCAACAAATGGTTTCGAAGATTCTGACATCTGCAACAAATGTAAAGCAGATTACTAACCAGATAGAAAGCTCTTAAAGACACACTGACACACACACATGAAAGCATATATACAGTGAGTTTTACTACACTTAATTAAGCATGGTAACATTTGAGGTACAACCCATTTTGGGGCTGCGACAATGGAATCCCATCATAATCTACTAACTCGTAGGCACCTTTTGCCAAAACATGCTTGAAAATATAAGGACCCATCCATATCAGTTCAAATTTCCCTGCTCCAAGTTTATCAACTTCCTTATCATAAAGTAAGACCAGTTATCTTTTTGAGAAGATACGAGGCTTGACATTTCTATCATATTGCGCCTTAATTCATTTCTTATGCGCTTCATTAGCCAATGCAACATTACGATGGGTTTCATCTAGATGGATAAGTTCCAAGAAACACGCTTCTTCTTTAGAAGTGTCAGGTAACAGGTTAATCACGAGTTTGAGAGATGAAATTTGACATTGTATCGGTAAGATTGTTTCCAAATCGTACACCAACTGAAAGGGTGTAAATCCAGTTGCATTTCTCACCGAGGTTCGATATGTCGACAAGGCAGAGTACAAGATTAAATGCGAGTTTCGTTTATGAAGCCCTATCATTCTTTGAAGCATTCGCTTCAGGACTTTGTTGATGGCCTCAACCTGTCCATTCGCTTGCAGATAATAAGGGGTAGAACTATCATGTGACAATCCTAACTTAGCAATCAACTCAACCATCATGTGATTGTGAAAATGTGACCCATGATCTGTAACTATAGCCTGTGGTATGACAAACCGGGCAACCACGTGGTTGAAAAAGAAAAGAGCAGTCGTTTCTTCACTGTTGTTTAATGTTGGCATCGCCTCGGCCCATTTGGTAAAATAGTCAACAACGACTATAATATACCCATGCCCCCCAGACAAGGTGTGGTTACATGTCATGAAGTCAATGCCCCATTTGGCGAATGGCCCAACAATAACAACTGGATGCAATGGTGCAAGTGATAATCTAACTTTGCGGTCATAGATCTGGCATGCATGATAGCTTCTGACGAAAATAATAAAACCTTTGAATATAGTTGGCCAAAAGTAACCGACACAAAGAATTGATTGTGCAGTAGCATATCCAGATAAGTGTCCACCAAAAGCACCTGAATGGAAATCATTTAATGCTTTCTTGGCTTCCTCATGTGTGAGGCACCTATGTAAAATCATATCGGTACGACAATGGTAAAGGGTGTCGCCAATGATTAGATAATCTTTGGCTTGGTATCGATATGTCGCTGTTGTGAGTGAGAGGTATCAGGCCGAAAAGTTTGGGTATGGAGATAAATCAGTATATCTCCATACCATGAGTCAGATGACGATATTAGGAACATAAACTCTTACAAAATAAATGGTTCAGATGTTGAATCAATGGATGTCAAGGGAAGGTCACAAAGTAGCTCGACAAAAATGAGAGATTTCTTTGATTTGGACTTGATGAATTCCAGATCAAACTCCTGCAAAATGACTATCCATTTTGAGTATTTTCCCCCCAACAATTGACATGACAAAATATATGTCATAGGGTTGCAATCTGAAATGAAAGTGGTCTTCCAGAGCAGGATGTAGTGGCGAAATCTCTGAACAGCTTACACAGCTGCCAAAGCTAACTTTTCGACAAAAGAGTACTTACTTTCTGTATCATTGAGATTGCGGCTCAAATAATATATAGGATGTTCTATCCCATCTTCTCTTGGACTAAAAACATGCCAATGGTTGTATGTGCAGTGACGAGATATAGGTAATAGTCATTTTGATAATTCAGAATACATTAATGACACTCTAATCAAGGTATCTTTAAGAGCATCAAAGGAAGCTTGTGCAACCTGATCCCAATGGAAGGGTATCCCCTTTTTCAAAAGACGTGTAAAACCTTTAGCCATTTCAGTGTAATTGGGAATGAACCTCCTCAGAAAGTTAGCCTTCCCTTGGAGTCTCTGTAACTGTAAAAGATTTGAAGGTGGAGGCAAGTCAAGAATTGCCTGAACCTTTAGAGTATCGAGTCGAATTCCATCTCTAGACACTATGAATCCAAGCAATCAACTAGAACCAACACAAAACACGCATTTGTGTGGATTGAGTCGTATCTTGTAGTGTCGGCACTGTAAAAATATAGCTCTCAAATGTTGCAGGTGATCGGTCCGCTTTCGTGAATGAGTAGGTAAATCGTCAAGGTAAGGTTGAACAATATGCTTGATGTCATGGAAGGTATAGTTCATTTCCCTCTGGAATGTGGCCCCTTTGTTCTTCAAACCGAAAGGGAGTTTCCTATAAGCGAATGTTCCCCATGGAAAAATAAAAGATGTTTTATATTGGTCTTGTGGGAGGATATTGATTTGATTGTAACCAGAAAAACCATCCATAAATGAGAAAATTTCACATCCAGCAAATTCATCAATAATCTGGTCGATAAAAGGAGTAGGATAATTGTTTTTTGGACATGCTTGATTTACATCCCTATAATCGACGCACACTCGAATTGTCCCTTATTTTTTCATGACAAGAACAATGTTGGAAACCCAATCAGTAAGAGGTACAATGAAAGCAACATGCAAATTTTTTTCAACTTCTGCTTTAATGGCAGTGGATTTCTTTGGATGAATAGGTCGAAGCCGCTGTCATACTAGTTTGGCATCAGGATACATTTTGATTTCATGTTCAACAATACTAGAGTCAATGCCTGACATCTCCTCATATGACCATGCAAAGATATCTCAAAATTCACGAAAGAGAGTATGGTAATTACCAAGTTTTGATGTAGAACAAGATTTGTTGACATGAATGTTTTCTACAACATTAGGTTTGGTCAAAATATTAATAGAAATTGTTTCTACAATATTTGACAGGTTTCGCACGGAATCTACTGTATCTATGAAAACATAATTCGAAAGGAAATCAACAACTGAAGGGTGGTTAAGTTCATTTGAATAATCTTCGATGTCATCTGGAAGATGGGAACGATGATGATAATATTCCCAAGGTTCTTCTCTTATCATCATTGATTGGACAATTCCTTCATTTGTAAAAAATATACGTGAAAAAGGATCCAAAGAAGTACCATATTCTAATGAATGGTTTACCCATACAATTGGTGAAAGTGGATTTGGGTTCGCTGTGCAAGCCAAAAAAATTGATTGCTATGTAGGCGCAATGGGGCTTAGCGGCATAACTTAAGTATTACTATCAACTTCAGAACTGTTGGTAATCCTCCTTAAATAAGATGAGGTGGAGGAAATCATGTTGCAAGTCTCTACTCTTGCCACTTTCACAAAATCAGATGGTGACGGTAGCGTAAAAGTACCCATTAGGGAAGGATCTTTAAAGAGACCTACACCAACATTTTGAAGTGATAGCGGGGGTCCGTGTACCAACAGAATGCTTCCAGTAGCCTGAGAACTAGATGCAAAGAAGGCAAGCTGATCGATAACTGTGATTCCACCTTTATGAGGGAATGCAATCGTATGAAAGTATGTGGAAACCACAACAGCCATAAAATAAACCCATGGCATTCCTAGTAAAATGTTGTAGTCGAGGGGTCCGTCAACTACCTCAAATTCAACAGTAACTGTTTTTCCCCCTAGATCAATTTGCGGGTTACTCAAAATCCCACAAGGCGTATATATGCATTCGTCGAAAGCTCTTAACGTTGTTGGTGATCGTGACAATAACGGTGAACCAAGTGTTTTCCAGTAGCTCATTGACATAATTCAAGTAGATGCCCCCTCGTCAATAATAGTTCGGTGAACATTTTTATTGAGATATTTTACTTGAATTAAGAAAGATAGTTGTGTCAGTAACTGTGTTGTATATCCCGCATGGTTGAAAACCACAAGATTGGAATCCGTAGGGTCTATTCCACCAATTGCTAACAAAAAAGCTTGCTTCTAGGAGGGACATTTTTGTAACAGCTCGAGCGTTGACATAGCAGAAGGTGATTAAGCAAGGTCTTATACTATGTTATAGTTCTGAGCTGCTCGAGCCCGAGGGTTAAATGTCGATTTATGTACAACTCCCTTTGGTGGTTTTATTGTCAATTCTCGTGCAATAGGTGGTGGAGTATTTTCAAATGAAGTCGAAGTCGAAGGATTAGGTTGATCAGTGACCTGATTATTCGATGATGACACTGGATTTCCATAATCTTTATTTTGTGTTGACACCAAAACTTCATTTTGAGTCTTTTTACTTGGGATGTGGAAGCATGGTCTGTTGCAACCAAATGCGTCTCTGGGTTTGAAACGGATCAGTCAACACTGCAGATGTGTTAGAAGTCTTTAGAAGCTTAGAGACTTCCGAGCGGTGTGGAAAATCTCTTGTAAAATGCTCGTCATTATAGATTAGACATGGATAATGATGTTTCCATGCCGAAGTAGAGGAATCAAATGATTTCTCTTGAGGGGGATTATCTTGTTTCTTCTTGTTTTTCCCCTTCTTCTTGCCTCCTAGTTGCTTTTGATTTTTTCCTTTGCTAAATGACACGACATTGACTTCGGAAGCAAGAGTGTTTTCTGATGCATTGGAAGTTTGATTGGAAATGGAAAGTGTTTGACTAGATGGTCTACCTATCGTTTGTGTGCTCGAAGAACCAATCACATTGTCGCCAACATGAGAGTCCTTACTTGATGGTGGAGGAGGAACAATGAAAGTTAGTCGGGGTGCATTCATAATCTTGTCGTAGAGCATGCCAGACTGTGTATAAATCAAGTCCAAATATTGGGCATGAGAAATTACTTGCTCTTTTGTGAAAACTCCACCTTTCACCACATCCTCAGTGATTAATGGCAACAAGGATTTTATAAACCACTCAACGAACAGTTGATCAGGAACATAAGTCTTAACCATTCAATGACAATGTTGCCACTCATGAATATGATTTGATATATGAGTAGCAGTAGTTTGTTTAAAGTTGGTCAAGAGATCCATTCCAGTCTCGTATCTGATGGGTAATTGGAAGTGGGTCAAAAATGTGGTGGCTAAAGTAGTAAAGTTGTCGAAAGAAGATCATGGTAACTCAGTGTACCACTTCACAGCTAGACCAGTAAGCGTTATTTGGAAAAGACAAAGTCTAATTGAATCATCATTCAAGGAGTTTGATGAACACCACAAATGAAAATTCATGACATGATTTGATGGGTCTGCTCCAAGATTTCCATTAAATTTCAGAATGTTAAAAGGTAACTGATGTAGAATTACTGGCCACTAAGGTGCATATAAAATTGGATCATTAGTGAGCTGATTTAAATCTGGTAATTCAAGAGTTGCTATAAACAACAACTGTCGATTCAAGTTAGGTTGAGCATACCTAGGATATGATGGAATTGCCTGGGCAATAGGTCTTTGCATACCAACATAGGGCATCTACATCTGGTAACCTTGATAAGGTGGTTATTGAACAAATCCGGTATAAGGTGGTTGTTGATAACTAGGTTGAATTTGCGGTTGTCCATAACCAGCAAAGCCTTGTTGACCATGACCTTGGTAAGCTTGATATTATCCAACCCCAGGTTGAACTTGTTGGGCAAGTCCAAATTGGGGTTGGAATTACTAGAATTGAGGTTGTTGATATTGGGGTTGCGACCGTTGTTGAATCAACTGTTGTTGTCGTTGGTACAACAGTTGTTGATTTAACGGTTTTTGTTGTCCAACAATGTAAGGTTGACCACATTGTGAATACACTACACTAGTGTAAGTCTGAGTCACTCTAGATAAAGGTACACTAACCTGAGGTTGTTGGACCCTGGACATAAGCGGTTGGTTGTACAATTGCCTGAGAAAATTGGGCCGCTTGACTTGAACCTTGTGGTTGCGAGTAGAAGGACCAATTTGGTTGAGATACAACCGTTTGAACTTGTGGCTGCGATATAGTGGTAACAACAGGTGTATTAGGAACAAGTGACATAGTTTGCATTGGTTGTGTTGGATACACAAGCCTTGGTTGAACTGGCATTGTTGGTTGCCATTGGGATACTCACATTCTAGACCGACCTTAATACGATGGGATACTACCATATGATGGACCTCCAGAATATGGAGGATAAGTTGAATAGGAATATTGCTCTCCATATGGTGGAAATATAATATGTAGTGGATACATAGGTCATTGTTGACTAGATTTCCCAGTTTGATATTGATATGCAAGATCAAACTGTTGAGTTCCTGTAAATGAAGAACCAGGTAAAATTCTAGTAGAGGACATGGGTGATGACCATGGTGTAGAAGCAACCCCTAAGTGGGTTCCAGATAAATATTGGTAACCAACTAGGTCGGATGGTTCACCATATAGATGTGACTTAGGAGTAGTAGAAAACATCAAAGAGGTTGCGATAGAAGATTCTACCACAGCTGCATCAGATGATACAGTCTAGGATGTTGATGGTTGTTCAACCATAGTTAATTGACCCAATAGATGTCCTAAAGAATCAACGGGTACTTGAAAAGAAGTAGGATCAAAAGGAGTAGTAAAATGAGGAGTATAAGGGTAAAGATAGAGCCTTTTTCCAAAATGGAATGGAGTTCCAAGTTCTAGGTGGCAATGCTCCATTAGGTAAATTGAGCTTAATTTTAAGTTGATCTTGTTTAGGAATTTGCCTTTCAAGTTCACCACATGATGTATTATGAAATTCCTAGGAATGAAACTATTATAATAAGCATTCTTTCCATTCAATTTAATAATAAAAATATTAGCTAATAGGGATAAAGTAATCATATTTATTTCAATCAAAGAGCAAAGAGCACAATCTAATGCAATTTCCCTAAACTATTACTATGAGCATACACAAACTTTTTCGTTGCAAAATGCATGTATTTCTTTTCGATTTCGTTAATGTGAATATGAAAAAAAGGAAACTAATGCACATATAATCAATCAATCTTTAACAAGAACGAAGATTTTATGACAATTCTGTTTCAAAGGAAAAGAATACTTTTACGAAACTTTCTTTCGAACAGAGATTAATCGACTATAATCTAAGTTTCACTATGGATCGATAATGACAAAGAAAACATTTAAGAAACATTAATCAACCAAGTCAAAGTAGGGGTAGAAAATGAGATAAAAACTTGTTTTCTGAGACATGACATTCATTGACCAATCAACAAGTAATCAAACAGAAGAAACTTGGCAAAAACTCAATCCAAAGGTGGGAAACTGACCCTAGGAGGATCAGCGCAGCCCTGAATGGGAGACAGTGTGCTTCAGAGCACTATCCCTAAGCCAAGGGTTCTCTGCAGAGCACTGTGTCCCTCACAAGCCTGTGTTGGTGACAATAAGCCATTTCAAGAGGCAAACTGACACAATTTTTGACCAAAATTCAATGCAATAGAGCTGAAAGACAATAAATGAAAACAAATAGGGTCTACAAGAGTGTCCTAGGAGATGGATAAGCTACTAGGAAGGATGATATTCCCTAGTATGGTCACCAATTTGTTTTGGATAATTTGGTATCTACGAATAAATACTAATTCCCTAAATAAGTATCCATATCTAGAACAAAAGTTTAAAGCACTTTAGCCTTTTCCTATAAGAAATAGGTAAGACAAAGAAGATGAGAAGACCTAATTGTAGTTTTTCTTTCCTCTTGTCTCCTTTGTATCAATCCTTTCGCTCCTTCCCGTACTTAACATGCTTGAGAAGTACCTGTAAACATCAACATAAGACAAAGAACCAATCAAAGCAAAATATCTATTGATTACAAGTAAATGGAATCAGATACATTCACACATATAAGCATCATATAACAAGATAAGCATATGGAAAAAAGGTTCAAATACTTTATTAAATAGAATAAGGAATTACAACCATCAAGTCTGATTCAAAGTCACTCCTCTAGCTTTGATCCCATCCACATCACATCAAGATCATGAAAAACTTGTAGCATAACAATACTTGTCTCAAAGTCAATTCTCATAGAAACATTATCTCCTTACAATTCAACATAGTCCAGCCCCTAATCACTTAGATGAGTGCTCAATTTATAGGAATATGGAGGAGGTTATGTCATAAATGGGGGTATTGAATGGCCTTGTAAACTTAGAATTAGTTCCATGGAGGAGTGGATGAGAGGATAGGATGCATTTTAACTCATTCCATCCATTTTCGATATCATAGGAGTTGATAAGTGAGGGAAACTTCTAGAAGAATCTAAAAGATAAGAATATTCCCCAAACCCTATGTGAATTTTTCTCAATCTCGCCCAACGCAGGTCAAAGAGGGCCTAAGTGCTCTGTAGAGCACCCTGGCATGGAATCAACTGCTCTGAAGTGCACCCTTACATGGGCCTACCTGCACTGGTCCCTTTAGAGATCATTTCAGGATGTCTTCAAGTCATGAAACTGTCTGGGAAGGAGGCATTCAAAAGGTTGACTTGTTTAGGGTATGTAGCAACTGAAATTAGGGTTTGATGAGCCCTAAAACACTGATTTAGATGATGGAGTGATATGCCCAAATGGATCTGTAACAGTAGGTTGTGTCTCATGCTCGCTTGATGTGGCTTTGAAACTTGTAGATGATCATCACTTCCCCCCATGTCAGATACAAGGAGAGAATATGAAGATATCTCAACTGCAAGACTTTTCAATATTCGAGAATAAATCCTATCGTATGAGCGAAATATCTTCTTGGCTATTGAAGCACATTGCCAAGAAGCGATCCATCCAATATGAATCTTTGTTCTTGTAGGATGCTTGTTTTTGAAGCATCTGTGTGAAGAATGAGTATGCTGACCACAATTCTTGCACGGATGAAGATCAAAACAATGATATTTCATATGGCAAACTTGGTCACAATGTTGGCATTTAACAACTTTTGGCTGTGAATGTGGAGGAGCAGAATCTGGAATAGGTGAAGGTGAACCGCCATGAAGAAATCCAATGCTCTGAAATTGAATGGGCTTGGAATAGTCTGGAATATGAAGAGAAACATCCTTGTCATATCCAAGACTTGTTTTGTGTCTATTGTCGACAAGCTCTTCCCAAGGTCTGATGATTGGCTTGGGAAGTGCAGGCTACATTTCTTCTTTTGCATGAAAATCTTCTCTTGAACTAGGCACTGAATCTGAAAGAACATCAACTTTATTGATTTGATGACTAGCTGGATTTTGATGGGTGTTTGTTTCAAACTTGAACAGAGGATTTTTTGAACACAAAACAATTTAGAATGACAAATTTGTTGAAGCTCATCTCACTGGAACTGAGACTCTAGTTGCAAAAAATCAATCTTTTCCTGTGCATTTTGTAGACATATTTTAATGTTGGAAAGATTACCCTTGATGATGTTTACCATCTCATCTACAGTGAAATGCATTAGGATATTCAATAACTTTAATGCATCTTCAAGTTTTTCCGTTGTCTCAATAGATAAACCCTGATATGCAAATGATTTTTGCCACAATGTTCTCCACTATGGGTGAGTTTTCATAAGTTTATTCACTATACAATGCTTTTAAGGCTTCCACTTGCACTCATAGTCTCCAAATAAACTTGTATTTTTCAATAGGAACTTTAGAAATTAAATGCAATAGCCATTAAGTGACAACTCCTACAGAATGGACATTTCTCATTCGAAAACTTAATTGTACAATGAGCAGATTGGAAAACAAAACTTGATAATTAAATGAAAACCAACACAAATCAATACATATGCAATTATCAGTCCCAAAATGGCACCTCAACATCTGTTTATGATGTACACTGCCCAGGAAATGGAAACACATGTTCCCTCTTCACCACAATCCTTGTACCATTATCAAACCACACTCATTTAGCCTCTGAGATAGTACACAGTCCCTTTAATGTAGCTACAATAATAAGAAAGGGTGGAATAATGATTTTCGGCCCTTTAAAATCCCTACCAAGGCCTCATGAAGCAATGCACATCCCCGACCTCGACAATATCTTCGAAGGCCAGCCTCTCAAAATAACTTTGCTTGATAATTTTCCCTATACATTATAGATGCAACAGGCTTTGTATATAGTCATCATATTTAAGGTCTTGGTTGGACAATTGTTCTTAGTTGTAACATATAAGCGCGCGAGGTAAAGATTTTTGCTTCATAAGTAATGATTTGCATTCAATTGAATAACTATCATTTGCAGTTAGCATTTGAAGTTATATTTCCTATAAAAATGTCGAGGTAAGCTAAACAATTAAGGTTTCGATTTTAATAGCCATGATCATGGAGCTGGCAGCGATATTCACTACTAAATGATATTGTGCCTATGTACAAGGATAAGAAGCTGATTATATGAGAGACTAGCGGAGAGGCGAAGTTTTTCACACCGAGACTAACACTTATAATGTAATATGCAACCATGGTAACCTATTCATCTATTTTATTAGTCATTTAGTCTTCATATCCCACTCTCCCCTACTAAAATCTATGAATCTTACGGTCTTCGCAAGTTCCTACACAAGCGGAATCGAATACGAAACCTATTGATCCACACAAACCCTGGAAGGTGACTCCCAAATATATCTGTCTCATAAGGAAAATAATATGAGGCAAGTGGGTAGGAAAGAGGCAAGTAGTCAGTCTCATTCCCCAATCCATTTCGTCTCAAATACCAGGCTAAACAACTGCTACTGCATGGGATTCGAACATTGGGCGACCTATGTATCAGCCAAGCAATTAATCAAAATACAATAACAACTAAGCGTGCATTTTCAGAATGCTATTCATTAAGATTTGGAAGAGGTCAGAATACACATCGCTATTAGGACCAACCTATTTCATGATGAGTGAGCGTTAGTGTAGCAAAGTCTTAGAAAAATAGAAGAGGGAATTAAATGTGCAGAGAATACGGTAGATAATTATGATCATAATGGCAACACTGAAATTTATAACATGCATACCTAGGTGGAGGCCACAAAACCAGTGGCTCAAGTTGGAGTAGGGCCAGAATTCGCCTGCTCTGATACCATGTTAAACATAACAATGTCAGAGACAGAATATGAATGATAAACATTGGATTGCTTTTGTTATTCACAATGATACATATATAGTACATTGGTGTGACACTTGGATTCATATTCCAAGTGGTCTCTTGGACTCCCTTTCGCTTTTCAACTTCCACACCAACCCTTAGAGGATTAGGTGTCCAACAGTATCAACGTTGTAAATAATCTTGTAAATAAGCATGACACCGCATTTTGGACCCTTTCTTTTGATGGATCAAAATCTAATGGAGGAGCTGGTTGCATTTTAAGTAATCCTCATGGAGAAAAAAATATGTTAGCTTTCACATTAGAGTTTCACTGTACCAATAATGTTGCTGAATATGAAGCATTGATACATGACTTACAAAAGGCTATTAGTCTTGATATCAAATATCTTAAAGTTTTTTGCGACTCATAAATTGTTATCAAACAAGTTAGAAACAACATCCATTGTGTTTCTATTCACCTTAAGCATTATCAATCCTTGATCCAATAACTCACATCTCATTTCACTTCATTTAACATAGCTCCTATTCCAAGAATACAAAATGCTAGTGCCGAACTCTTAGCAAATGTTGCTTCCAGACTCACATTAGGGAGTTTTTAGGTCTAAAATGGGCCTCCTAAAGAAATTATAAAATAATAGTGGAAATAATAAAATAATATTAGATTCATCATCAAATTTTAGAGGGAAAAGAGAAAAATATTTTTCAATTCATATTTTCAACTTATCTCCCTATGGGTTTACTCAAATTTCCAGTGGAAACACTTATTGGATGGATAATTTGATTCCCCATCCAAGGAATACTCATGTTGCATAGTTTTGATGGACCTTGCTACACGAAAAATGAGAAATAAATGAAAAACGTGATTGCAATCACACTTTGTCATGTATTTCTCATTTTTCGTGTAGCAGGGTCCATCAAAAGTATGAAACATGGGTACTCCTTGGATGAGTAATTAAATTGTTCATCCAACGAGTACCCCCACTCGAAATTTGAGTAAAACCTTATGGAGATAAGTTGAAAATATGAGTTGAAAAAGTAGTTGTATTATTTTATTATTTTTTAATCTTTTTTACTTTTTACTCCAAAAATGGTGAATCATCCCCCATAGTTGGCATCATCATCTTGAATCCTATTGGTTCTTATAAAGTTTATTTTGTTTGTATATTTTTCTTAGGAGGCCCATTTTAGACCTCAAAATTCCCCTAATGTCCCATCTAAAGATTTCAATCCAGATAGATTTTCTATTGAATTGATTTTTTCGCCCCTCCATTCCAGAAAATATTAATAATTGTCAAGTGTTTAATGATGACAATGACATCTTGGGTTTTTTTACATCTAGAGAGTCATACTCTGATCAGATTATTAATGCAGATGAACATGCAAACATTTGAATAAATCTTCTGAGGAAAAATCTTTACCTAAACCTGTAGTTAAACTAGAATATATATACGATCTGAAAGATAGGTTCAAAAGTGTAACTAATTGAAAATTTCAAAGTTCAACTAAAAGAAGGTTCAAAAGTGTAACTAATTGAAAATTTCAAAGTTCAACTAAAAGATTTGAATTAGTTAACTTAGGATCTAATAAACCTCAGAATATCAATCTAGGCCTTGGCCATTCACCGAATGAAAGATCTGCTTTCATTCATTTGTTCAAAATATACAAGGATATATTTGCATGGAATTATGATGATCTAAAAACCTATGACACATCCATCATTCAACACATTATTCCTATGCTTTCAAATGTCAAACCAATCCAAAAAAAGCTCAGGAAAAAGCACCCTAACTTGGAAACTCAGATTAAAACTAAACTGAATAAACTTCTTAAAGCTAAAATCATTTTTCTAGTCAGACATTCCAAGTGGGTCTCAAACCTTGTGCCAATTAGAAAGAAAAATGAGAATATTCGTATTTGTATAGATTTCAAAAATTTGAACAAAGCCTATGAAAATGATAACTTTCCTTTGCCCCCAATGGAATAATATTTACAATCTATTGCTGGTTCTGAATTAATGTCTTTTTCAGATGGATTTTCAGGTTACAATCAGATTCTTGTACATCTAAATGACAGACTGAAAACCACATTTAGGACTAAGTGGGGGACTTATGCTTATCAAAAAACGCCTTTCAGATTGATTAATTCTAGGGCTACTTTCCAAAGAGCTATGGATATTGCTTTCAAAGGTTTGATTAATAAGATACTTGTAGTGTATCTAGATGACATTACAATTTATTCCAAACAAAGAGGTAATCATTTACATGATTTAAAACAAATCTTTGAGAGATGTAGAAAGTTTGGAATCTCCCTAAATCCTAAAAAGTCAAATTTTTCTCTTAACGAAGGAAAAATTCTAGGCTTTATAATGTCTAAAAAAGGAATCTACATAGATCCAGATAGATTTAAGGTGATATCTGAAATCCCCTTACCACACAAAAACAAATACATGAAATCCTTCCTTGGAAAGATTAATTTTGTTAAAAGATTTGTTCCTGACTTCTCTCAAATTGTACTTCCTTTGCAGGCCATGATAAAGAAGAAGTCAATTTTCGAATGGGGGTTGATTGAAAGAAAATCATTTGAGTCAATACAATAGGAAATCATTGATGCCCCTTCATTATCAATCCCATATTTTACCAAACATTTTCTTCTTTATACTTTTGCTTCTCAACAATATTACACAATAGTCCTAACTCAACCTAATGAACAACAATTTGAGGCTCCAATCTCATTCTTTAATTCCAATCTACAGGGAGTCGAGCTCAATTATCCAGAGGTTGAGAAGCAAGCCTTCATAGTCTTTAAGTCCATAAAGAATTTCATGCCTTTCTTCTTGAAGACACACACTAAAGTAATTGTTCCTTTCCTTGTTGTGAGGAAATTACTTCTATAGAAAGAATTAGGAGAGGAAAGAGCCAATTGAGTTATTTCCCAGGAGGATATGACCTAGATATTAAACCAACTAAAATAGTCATAGGTTAAGGTTTTTGCAGGCTATTTACTAGAGCTGATGATAACTCAGCTAATGAAGATTCAGGTGATAATATCCAAATCATAGAGATATGTCCCATTGATACTGAATCTTGATATGCTGATCTTATTTTTACTTGAAAAATGGTTATGATCCATTAGAACTCAATTACAAGAAGAAAAGAGCTCTTAGACTCAAATCTAACCAATATCAGCTTATCAATGATGTCTTATTTATAAGGAATTATGATTCTGTTTTGTTGAGATGTATAGAGATGTCTGAAGCTGAAAAGGTTTTGTAGGAACTGCATGATGGACTAGTTGGTGGAGACTATGGAGGAGACACCACCGCTCATAAAATTATGCATGTTGGATACTATTGGCCAACTCTATTTAAGGACACTCATGCCTATGTTCGAAAATGTAAAGTCTGCTAGACTACTTTAGGAAGATAGAAGAAACCAACCTTACCATTGCAGCCAATTAACACTGAATAACCTTTTGAACAATGGGGAGTGGACATGGTGAGATTGTTCCTAACTCTTCCAAACAACATAAATACATCTTGATTGCTACAAACTATTTCACCAAATGGGTGGAAGCAATACCCCTCAAGGTGGCCAATTCTGAGAATATTATCGAATTTATTGATCAATTTATCATTACTAGGTTTGGTCTTCCCCATGCCCTTGGTTTTAATAATGCATCTTATTTATCAAGAAATTCAATTACTGAATTTTCTAAGAGGTTTTAAACTTAAGTATTCTACAAATTATTACCCTCAAGGAAACGGCTTAGTAGAATCTACTAATAAAAATCTCAGCAGGATAATCAAAAGAATAGTTGACCAAAATCAAAGAAATTGGCACAATGCTCTAGTTTTTTCTTTATGGGCTGATAGAATTACTCAGAAGGTCTCTATAAGCACTTCTCCTTTTCAACTAGTGTATGGAAAATATGTTATTCTACCTCCTAACCTAGTTATTCCATAATTAGCCGTAGTCCAATCCATTGAAGAAAAACCTCCCTATGCTTTACAATTAAGAATGTCCCAAATCTTTAAGCTAGAGGAAGAAAGGGATAAAGCAAGACAAATTCATACTCATCATAAACAATTGGTTAAATCTTCTTTTGATGCAAGTTCAGTCAACAATTTTTTTTTGAACTAGGTTCTGAAATGGGACAAAGCTCATGAAGAAAAAGGTAAACACACTAAGTTTGAGAGATTATGGCAGGGCCCATTTCAGATCATTGACAAACTAGGCTCATAAACCTTTATCCTCCAAGATCTATAGGGAAAGAGAGATGCTCTTCCCATTAATGGGCTAGTTTTGGAAAAATATTTTTCTTAAGGATACCTTTCCTTCTATAAATATGTAAATAAATTGTTAATTTTAGACAACAATGGTATGCTCTATGCTTAGAGAAATTTTACTTCAATTTATTTACGTTAGTAAAATGCAGATAAAACATAAACAATGAAAGTATAAGACAAGCTAAGACAAGAGGACACAAGATATGGCAGTATCCAGGTACAAACCCCAATGTGGGGAACCCTTGATCAATTCTTCTTATATTTCTTCAAAAGTTCAGTAGAGAGAGATAGATTACAATATAAATATTCGCTTTCCCAATCAATTTGAAATCTGATCAGTCAAACAACAGAAACAGAAAGCCCTAACCAGAAAGTCAATGTTGATAAACAGGGCATATTTTGACCTCCAAAATAGCTCGGTCAAACTCGGTCAACTTGGCCTCAAACAAGAAGTCAATTTAGCCCAAAAACAGTGTGAAAAAGTCTAGTCAAATATGGTCAACAAAAGTCAATGCTGCAACAAACCCTAACATAGTCAATGCTAGTCAAATAGAGGTCAAACCACCTCAGATTTCATGCCCAAAACTGCGGCCTACCCAAGCAGAAATACCCCACACAAAACCACAGTCAAAGATGGTCAACGCTGGTCAAAGCAACTTCCTGCAACTTTTGGTCAACGCTAGGAGAAAAAAAGTACAGTCTTTTCTTTGTACATGTGGAGAGAGAGAATCCTCAGAAATATGTACCCAACCAAGAAGAGGGAGATGTTTGAGTGAGCGAAGAGTCCAAATGAGTAGGAGTCACCTTGTATTTATATGCAAATGTTGAGGATGATTAGATGTGATTGTTGGGCTTCTGAGCCTACATGAGTTTGCTAGATGAACTTGACAATTTTCCATAGTAAAAATAAATTCATAATTCCATTTGTACATGTCAGAATGGGATGATCTTTAAATCAATCCTACACCTCTTGGAGAGAGGAATCCAATAAAAATATGAGCTGCCTCATATGAGCTATCCAATGTGAAGTTTGTCCCTAGTTGCTAAAATTAACATTCCCTCTCAACTGGGGAGAACTTCACTTGCCAAACTGTCTGACAATCTGTACCATTACTATACGATGGAGAAAGAAGAAATGATCGAGAATGTATCATACCATTCTCCACTAACCCAAAGTCAGTATCCAATAATAGAGAGTGTGTCATACCACTCTTAACTGACCAGAAGTTAGTTTCCATTGATCCCAAATCAATATCAACATCCTAGCATAAGAAGTACGATAATACATGATGCGTCCATTGGTAGTACTATGGTCTCTATCCTCATTTCCCTACTCATTGGCTAGATGAAGGGTACTTCCCATGAGTCCCAAAATGCATAGGTAGGATGTGCCGACAAGAGAAGGTGAACCACTCATCTGGCTCATATGCCATAAGAGAAGGTGAACCACTCAACCTATGCATATGTTACCATGGGGTATCACAAGGGAAGGTGAACCACTCACCTTGTACATCACGCACCCTTAGGGGAAGGTGAACCACTCACCGTGTGGTCTCTCGTCACTCCAAGAAGTACCCCAAGTCCCCCTGGAGCTCTTAGATCTCAACATCCATCTCATACGAGACCCTCATAAGAGGGTCACTCCACGACTCCAAGTCATTCATGGAAGGTCAAGAATGGGGCTTTGTATGAATACCAATGACCTGATCATCAGTCCTAATGTGTTGGAGCCTTATTGCTCCTCGTTGTACCATATCTCGGATAAAGTGGTACCTAATATCAATATGCTTGAAGTGGTCATGAAACATGGGACTCTACAAAAGACGAACCCCACTCTGGTTGTCACAGAAGATCATGATGGTATCTAGCACATGTCTAAACAGCTCACTAAAGAGCTTCCTCAACTAAAGAGCTTCATAGGAGGCCAAACTAGCACCAATGTATTCACCCTCAGCGGTGCTCAAGGCAATCGACTTCTTCTTCCTTCTCATCCATGATATCGAAGCAAAACCTAGAGAGAAGCAACATCCAAATGTGCTTTTACGATCCACCACATTGCCAGCCCAGTCTACATCAAAGTAATCATGGAGCCTCACATGTTGAAAAGTGTGCAACAAGAAATGCTAAAAATAGAAATTGCTAAAAATAGCACTGCTATAAATAGTTGGGCTATAAATAGCAGTTCAGCCATTGGTCTTAGCAACAATGGGTGAAAAGTGAAAGTGCTAAAAATAGTTTTTCTAAAAATAGCATTTCGGGATCCCTTCCTATTTTAGTCAGTCCCTGGACTAAACATAGGAAGTAAAATTCGAATTTGATATTAACAACAGTTTGGAAATTAATTAATTAATTCATCTTGAGTTAATTAGTTAAGGAAATTCAATCTTGAAGTCTATATGAGGACATGCAACAGTTTCTCCATTAATTTAGGAATTTAACCTTCAGTTAAAGAGATAAGAAAGAGTTGTAATATTGAGTTGTAATTAATTGACTTAGTTTAACTTAGTCAAGTCCAGTTAGATTAATTTAACTATTTGTTAAATTAATGAGAGTTCAGTTAGTTAATGCTTGCATGCATGTAACTACTGTAATTCAAATAATTGAAGATTCACTCATGGATAACCCATGCATGTCAGTTTAGTTAGAGACCCAGTTGAGATCATATGGAGGGACAATGTACTATTAGTTGCTAGGATATTCCTTGGTGAATATTCCTTGCATGTAGAAGGAATATTATTCCTTATGGATTGCGCAGTTGGACCTAAGGTTATAGTGAGTGTGATGAGGTTCACACATGTGATATCATTGGAACCCAATAAAAACTGTGCAAGGAAATAGGAGGATTGGAGGGCTTGAGGACGATATATTCTATGTCTATTGAGTCTGTGAGTAGTATTATTTGAGTGCAGAGAGATCAAGATAGCTTGAGAGATAATTCTTTTTGTAACTTGAACAATATTTCCACTTGTATGATAATATAGAGTTGGGGTTTTAGGCTGGTGCTTTTCCCAATGATATATCTTCTGTGTTATGGTTGATTACTTCTCATTCTTAGTTATATCTGTTCATTCTTGATGATGCTCATATCTGCTTAAGCTTTCGCAAAGTTTATGGTAGAAGTAGATCTAGTATTATGCTTTAGGACATTGCATATATCAGGTGATCTATAGTGAAAATTCTACATGGTATCCGAGCAAAGGTGATCAAGTCAAAACAGTATACAAGTAGGAGAAGTACGAAGTTTGGTTTTTGAATATTGAATTGAGTTCTTATCACATATATTTCACCGATGGTGTTCAGTGGCTTAAGACTTGAATATTCCCTTGATGGCAGTTCAAATTATATAGCCTAGAAGGATCGCATGGAGGCAGTATTGGAAGATAACGGTCTCAAGGACTTCATTGATCAAGAAGTCCAAAAGTCGACTGATGCTACTCAACTAGCGGAATGGAAAAAGGCTATGGCTAGAGGTAAGGAGAATCCTCCTAGAGGGAGTTAGAGATCACATTGTCTCGAGCCTCCATGGGAAGGAGACTCCATTTTTGATGTGGAAAACATTGAAATATCTTTGTCAGAATAGCAGCGATCAGAGGAAGCTAGCGCTCAAGGACAAACTTCACAAGATCAAGCGCGAAAAGGGTGACACAATCTCTACGTTCCTGAACAAGCTCACCACCTACAGGGATGAGCTTGCAAGTGTAGGTGTCGTGACTGATGATAATGACATGGTGAGTCTAGCACTCCTTAGTCTTCCAAAGAGCTGGCATAGCTACCAGGACTCAGTTAATGGAAGAGAGAAATTGCCAAATTGGGAACGAATTTGGTCGGACCTAATGCAAGAGGAGATAAGGCGGAGCACCAGGGATGGATCTTCATCAAAACAAGATGATGAAGAAAATATAGCTTTAGCGAGTAAAGTTAAGAAAGGGATAGGGAAGGCGTCCCAATCCAAATCTTCTCATGGTGGGAAGAAGGTTGACAAGTCGAAGGTGTGATGCTTTCACTGTCATGAAGTGGGCCATTATGCTATGCATTGCCCACAGAAGAAATCCAAGAAGGGTTCCTCAAAGGGATCTGATGGTGATGCACTAGCTTCACAATTCGAGCTGGAGTTCTCGCTTATCACATGCATGGTTTCATCCATGGTGGGATGTGTTTGGTACCTAGACAGTGGAACTTCTTTCCACATGTCGAGTGACAAGAATCTTTTCAGTACATTGGAGGAGAAGGATCTCCAAATGCAGATCGAGATGGGCGATGATGGAAAATATTGTGTCTCTGGTGAAGGTACAATTGTGTTTTAGAGGGAGCATGGTGCTCCTCTCACCCTATTTGCTGTTAAATATGTACCATGTTTGAAAAATAATATTGTGTCTGTTCCTATGCTAGAAGATAAAGGCTATGATGTAGTCTTTAGTAAAGGAAAAGTGTTCTTGAGGCATATTGGCACTAGACAGACCAAGCGAATAGGGATTTGAGTAAAGAATCTCTAAAAGCTAGAGGTAGATGACTGTGCTGCACTGAGTTCCAAAGCAGAGGTGGTGCAAAGCCAAGATGTTGGCGAGCTAGACTGGGTCACTTGCATCATGGGGCCTTGAAGATCATGCAGCAAATTTTTACCAGCTTACCCAATGATCTGGATTTAAACAAGAACACAACAAAATACAGAGATAACGATAAACATAGAGATGCAGTGGAAATAATACTTCATTTCATTAATGTAAAATACTGAAAGATGCTTACAAACAGAAATGGAAATAAACCAGCTAGGGCGATGGTAGCTTATCTTTGAGAAGAGATGTGGATGTTACATGCCTCTGAACTGTGTTACAATGAGGCTCAAAGGCCTATTTATTGTTGAGAAATAATGGAAAACCCATCACATCCCAAAACCTAACCCTAGAAGACGAAACGCCAAATTGTGGGCCCCGTTTGGGTAAATTGGTACATCAATTTCCCGAGGTCGTAACTTTGGCATACGATCTTCGTTTGACGTGTATAATAGCTCGTTAGAAAGATCTATCCGAGCACTACAACTTTGGGATACTGGACCCATGTTGCTCCCAGATTTCCCAAAAAACATTGTTTAGGGCATCAAAATGGCTCCAGAAGTTTAGGACCCGAAAAACTACTAAAAATAGTAAACTATGCTACAATTTAGGAAATTGAAAAACTAAAAGAGACAGTTGTGGGGGCTCCAAATGGGATAGGTGGGTGGCCATCAACATCCACCTGGATCATTCCTCCCCCCTTAGGAATCAATGGTCCCCATTGCGTTGAGTTCCTCCATCTATTGAACTTGGTCCCTGGTGAGTTCTTTTGCAATCTCTGATGTGTCCAATAATGGTGGTAAGCACACATTGAACACTCGATGCAAACGAAGGAATGGAGGAATGTTGTGCTCCAAAGCATTATTTCCCATAGCCTTGGTAATGGTGTAAGGACCATGTCGACGTGGTCGGAGCTTCTGATGGGATCTTGTAAGGTGTTCTTTCGGCAGATGCAACCAGACTTTGTTGCCCACCTTAAGCTTGTGTGGTACCCCTGTGGGTGAGGAGAAGCTATTCCTATGTTCTGTCATGACTGTATCCCTTTGCTGCTACTGCTGCGTGGAGGAATCCTTCGCGGGGGTCATGGATGTGGTGACGATCTTCCCCTTACTTTGGGAGTGAACCAGATAGATGAATTTCCTATTTTGGGAGATGAGCTTGCTGCCTTTCTTAGTAGAGATCAAAGAGGTGGCAGTAGGTGGAGCTACCTCTGGTATCCTGTATAATGAATTATTCAAAGAAACAATGACAGAACGAGGCCTTGACTCATACATAACATGCCTCCTCCATAAGTATGGTTGGCCTAATAATACATCACAAATATCTAGAGGTGTAACATCACACAATACCTCATCTGTGAAGGGCTTGATACTATAGGGAAGGCGGCACTGCTGGCGAAATTTGAGATCTCTCCCTTCATGAAGCCACCCGATACTGTATGGTTGTAGGTGTGGTGTAGTCGGTAGGCCCAACCGCTTCATAACCTCTGCTGAAATGAGGTTCTTTTGGCTCCCACTGTCAATAATGAATTGCAGTGGCGAACCCTTCACCCACATCTGTGAGTGGAAAAGACGCTCCCCCTCCTCTAGATATTCGGGCTCATTTTTCTAGATCTTGGAGGTAGCAACAGTGGCGGTGGGATCCACATCAATGATCTGCTTCCCTTTGCCATTCCCCTTGTTAGGTTCTGGCTCAGGGTCGGAACATGCATTTGATTTGGAAGCCTTCAACTCGGCCACCAATGACTACTTGGTCCGACACTCACTTGTGTTATAAGTGGGACTCTTGTGGAACTCACACCACTTTCCTGTGTCCTTCTTTGGCTTCGTGGTGTTTTTCTCTTCTTGCGGCTTTGACGGGTTGTCTTGGGTCACCTTGCCTTGTCTTTGTCCTTTGGTCTTCGGATTTGCAGATCCAAAGTCTCGCTTCTTCTGTTTGAACTTCTTCTCGATTTTGACAACGTATCGGTATGCCATGCCGAGCGAGGAGATGTTTAGGAACTCCATCTCTTCCTGGATGTATCTATGTAGGCATCCGTGGTATTTGAGTACCAGATGTAGATCATAATCTTTAATACCCAACTGTGTGCGAAGGGTATGAAAAATGTTTGTGAACTCTGGCACATCTTGGTCTCGTCCCTGCTGCAGCGTGGTCCACTTGATGTATTTGTCCTCATAGGTTTTGACAGGGTAGTACTGCTCCTTGACGGTATCCCGGAATGAATCCCAAGTGGGTGTGGCTGAAAATAGTGAGCCCGTACTTTCATTCTTCTGCTCGCAGTAGGTTTCCCACTAGTCCTTTACGTGGGCGGCTACTTTGAGAAGAGAGAAAACAATCTTTTCCCGACTGGAAAATTCATGAACAGAAAAATATCCATCCAGCAGATTTAACCATTTATCTACGACATTTGCATCTATTTGACCCTCGAAGATGGGGATTTCAAAATTAACTTGTACCTTACAGGGTGTTGCATTTCCAGAGTAGTTGTTGGAAGCCGATGTGTTGCCTTTGGGTAGTCGTTGAAGGATCTGCGCAAAACTATCCATCATCGCGTTCCTTTGCCACTCGAGGGTTTCTTCGAGCAAGATTTTGATATGATCTCCTACCCCCTCGTCTTTCTTCTCATCCGCCATGGGAGGCCGTTGGGATTTGCGAGGCTAGTCTTGCAAAGGTTCGACCAGTTCAAGCCCTAGCTCCTTATATGCCTACCTCGTTAGGGACATACAAAGAAAAAACAGAGAAAAAGGAGACTGCTCTGATACCACTGATCTAGACTTAAACAGGAATGCAACAAAATATAGAGATAACCATAAACACAGAGATGCAGCGGAAATAATACTTCATTTCATTAATGTAAAATACTGAAATATGCTTACAAATAGAAATGGAAATAGACCAACCAGGGCGATGGTAGCTTATCCCTGAGAAGAGATGTGGCAGCTACATGCCTATGAAATATGTTACAATGAGGCTCGAAGGCCTATTTATTGTTGAGAAACAATGGAAAACCCCTCATATCCCAAAACCTAACCCTAGAAGATGAAACACCAAATTGTGGGCCCGTTTGGGTAAATTGGTACATCAACTTCTCGGGGTCATAACTTTGGCATATGATCTCCATTTGATGCGTACAATAGCTTGTTAGAAAGATATATCCGAGCACTACAACTTTGGGAAGAGAAGCATTGGTCCACTGACCCATATTTCTCCAATATTTCCCAAAAACGTCGTTTAGGGCCTCAAAACGGCTCTGGAAGTTTAGGACCCGAAAAACTGCTAAAAATAGTAAATTGTGCTACAATTTAGGAAACTGAAAACTGAAAGAGACAGTTGTGGGGGGTCCAAATGGGATAGGTTGGTGGCCACCAACATCCACCTAGATCACCCAAGGGAAAACTGGAGTAAACAGACACATGTAAAGGATGCACCCTGGGTAAGTACGTGAAATATTCCTTTTAGGATCGGGATAGTAGAGCTGGAGAAATCCTGGAGCGAGTACACCCACATGTATGTGGAACATTCTCTATAGCCTCCACCGCTAAACAAAGGTACTATGTTATTTTCATTGATGATTTTTCTCATAGATGTTGGATCTACTTTATGTAGAAGAAGGATCAAACCTTCTTGAGGTTTTGTGAGTTTAAAGCCTCGGCAGAGAAAGAATCTGGGAAGAAAGTAAAAGCATTGCATAGCGACAATGGTGGAGAGTATATCTCCCATCAGTTTAAAGACTTCTGTGCAGTAGAAGGAATTAAATGGGAACTGACAACACCTCATAACCCACAACAGAATGGGGTGGCCGAAAGGAAGAACAAATCTATTGTGGGAGCAACTCCAACGATGTTGCATGACCAAGGCCTACCACTTTGTCTGTGGGCAGAGGCATGAAATACAACAGTGTACCTTCAGGACAGAAGTCCTCATCATGTTTTGGAGATGAAGACACCTATGGAGGCTTTTTCAGGGAAGCGACCATATGTGAGTCACTTCCGCATATTTGGATCACCAGTTTTCTGTAATGTGACCAAAGATGCTCCGAAGAAGCTAGACCCAACAGTTGAGTTGGGGATACTTGTGGGGTACACAGATACACCCCACAACTATCGTGTGTTTCTACCTGCCAATTAGAGGACCGTAGTGCGCAGGGATCTGAATTTCGACGAGCAGAGAGCCATGCGAGTGTCACTTGAGAGGGAGCTTAAGTTGCATGGCGATGAGGAAATTTTAGTTCCAAAGGAGGAGGAGCCTCCTGATGATGTGGATCAGCCACATGCAGAGGATCCAGTAGTGGAGACCACCACTATTGGAGAGTCTTCCAGAGATGGTTGGAAATGCTCGCGGGAAGCTGACAGATTGATGCAGGATGTGAGAGAGAATGTGGGGTAGCCATCCTCTCAGCGTAGACAAAGGAGATCTCCCAAGAGATACACTAGCTACATGGCCCTGGTTGGGGAGTGTGTAGCGACCAAACCTTCTTCTTTTTAGGAGGCAGTGCATCAACTAGTTTGGGTTGCTGTAATGGTAGAAGAGTATGATTATATCATGTGGAACAGTGTGTGGGATGTTGTCCCTAGACCTGTGGACAAATTAGTGGTTAGTTCTCGATGGATTTACAAGGTAAAGAAGGCAGTTGATGGTAGTGTTGAGAAACGCAAGGCAAGGTTTGCTGCTCGAGGTTTCTGAGAGGTTGAGGGGATCGACTATGATGAGACCTTTGCTCCCGTAGCAAGGTACTCATCTATCAGATCGATGCTAGCTCTATCAGCTCAGATGGGTTGGAAGATCCATCAGATGGATGTGAAGATGATGTTCTTCAATGGAAATATTGAGGAAGAGGTATACATTGAGCAGCCTGAAGGATTTGAGACCTTTGATCGCGAGTCTCATGTTTGCCAACTCAAGCAAGTACTGTATGCGTTGAAGCAAGCACCCCGTGCTTGGTATACCAGGATCGACAACTATTTCACCAAGTTGGGCTTCACCAAGAGTGAAGCAGATGTGAACCTATACCACATCATGTTAGATGGTAAGCCATTGATTATTGTACTTTATGTCGATGATCTGATTTTGACAGGTGATGAGCAGCTGATACAGTCTTGCAAGGAGGACCTTGCAACAGAGTTCGAGATGAAGGACATAGGCCTCATGCACTAATTTCTAGGCATGGAAGTGTGGCATAAACATGTGGAAGTATTTGTGTCTCAAGGCAAGTATGCTAATGAGATACTCAGGTGCTTTCACATGGAGAAGTACAACCCCATGCAGACTCCTCTAGCTGGGAATTGGAGGAAGGAGGATGCTACTTCAGGTGAGGTAGTAGCTACTACTGTTTATCGACAACTGGTGGGTTCACTCATGTATCTGGTGAACACACGTCTAGACTTATGCTTTGCAGTGAACCAACTAAGTCAAGCTATGGTTCAGCCTACCAAGTTGTTTTGGAAGGCAATGAAGCATGTGCTGAGATATCTCAGAGGAACTACACAATACGGATTATGGTACAGACAGACAGAAGGAGTGAAGCTGGAAGGCTTCACAGATGCGGATTGGGCTGGTAGTCCATTAGACCGGAAGAGCACTTCTGGAGGAATCTTCAACCTTGGTTCAACTGCAGTTTCTTGGTATAGTAGGAAACAAAGATCAGTTGCACTTAGCTCAGTAGAGGCAAAATACATGGCTGTGAGTCAAGAAGCAGGTGAGGCCATTTGGATGCGGAATATTCTAGTGGGCTTGTTTGGTCAAATGATGGATCCTACAGTGATATACTGTGATAATCAGAGTTTCATAAAACTCTCTGAGAATCCAATGTTTCATGACAGGTCCAATCATATAGATATCTGTTACCATTGTCTATGGGACTGTGTGGTCAAGAGGATCATGATGTTGCATTATGTTTCGACC
This sequence comes from Pinus taeda, assembly GCA_000404065.3. Classification (NCBI taxonomy): domain Eukaryota; kingdom Viridiplantae; phylum Streptophyta; class Pinopsida; order Pinales; family Pinaceae; genus Pinus; species Pinus taeda. The sequence goes on from APFE030399533.1 coordinate 43,725, forward strand.
AAGGAGCATGATGCAAACATTTTGACAAAGGCATTGTCAAAATGCAAGTTCGAGTTCCACAGAGATAGGATCGAGGTTGTTGATAATCCCTTTCTTGTTGAGAGGGAGTGTTGAAAAGTGTGCAACAAGAAATGCTAGAAATAGAAATTGCTAAAAATAGCACTGCTATAAATCGTCGGGTTATAAATAGCAGTTCAACCATTAGAGGTTTTAGCAACAATGACTGAAAAGTGAAAGTGCTAAAAATAGATTTTCTAAAAATAGCATTTCAGGATCCCTTCCTATTTTAGTCAGTCCTTGGACTAAACATAGGAAGTAAAATCCGAATTTGATATCAACAACAGTTTGGAAATTAATTAATTAATTCATCTTGAGTTAATTAGTTAAGGAAATTCAATCTTGAAGTCTATGTCAGGACATGCAACAATTTCTCGATTAATTGAGGAATTTAACCTTCAGCTAAAGAGATAAGGATGAGTTGTAATATTGAGTTGTAAGTAGTTGACTTAGTTAACTTAGTCAAGTCCACTTAGATTAATTTAACAGTTTGTTAAATTAATGAGAGTTCAGTTAGTTAATTCTTGCATGCATGTAACTACTGTAATTTAGATAATTGAAGATTCAATCATGGATAACTCATGCATGTCAGTTTAGTCAGAGACCCAGTTGAGATCAGATGGAGGGACAATGTACTATCAGTTGCTAGGATATTCCTTGGTGAATATTCCTTGCATGCAGAAGGAATCTTATTCCTTATGGATTGCGCAGTTGGAGCTAAGGTTACAGTGAGTGTGATGAGGCCAATTCACACATGTGATATCATTGGACCCCAATCAAAGCTGTGCAAGGAAATAGGAGGCTTGGAGGGCTTGAGGAAGATATATTCTATGTCTATTGGGTCTGTGAGTAGTATTTTTTGAGTGCAGACAGATCAGGATAGCTTGAGAGCTAATTCTTTTTGTAACTTGAACAAGATTTCCTCTTGTATGATAATACAGAGTTGGGGTTTTAGGCTGGTGCTTTCCCTAGTGATATATCTTCTGTGTTATGGTTGATTACTTCTCATTCTCAGTTATATCTGTTCATGCTTGATGATGCTCATATCTGTTTAAGCTATTGCAAAGTTTATGGTAGAAGTAGATCTAGTATTATGCTTTAGGACATTGCATATATCATGTGATCTACAGTGAAAATTATACATCGCATTCCTAGTAGTGTATCTCAGTCCATAAGTGATTGTGCCCTGAAGATATGTCAAGAGATTCTTGGAATAAATCCAATGTATGTGATGAGGCTCGACCATAAATTGGCTCAATGTATTCACTACAAAACATATGTCCAAATGAGAGTTCACCAAGAACATTAGGGCCCCTATGAGTTGACAATACTCAGAAGGATTTCCCAAATCAGGCCCAACAACACTTCCACATAACTTCTCGAAATTAAGTTCCATCGGAGTATTCACAAACTTGGAGTCCACCATCCCAAATCTTTCAAGTATCTTCATGATATATTTTCCTTGAGAAAGGAAAATCTCACCTGGATTTTGCCAAACCTCGAACCATAGGAAGTAATTGTAGGTTTTAACCCTGTACATAAATTACTTGCATACGAATTCTAAAACAAAGAAAATAAACAATGCGAGAGCATAACACATAAAACACATATGCACAGAGATTTTCCCCTGGATCTCAAAACCGGGACTACCAGCTTGATTTTTCATTA
>APFE030399533.1:47769-64391 GCA_000404065.3 Pinus taeda
ACAAAGAAAAGTTTGAACAGAAAGCAGATGGACTATACCTTTCTGGATGCCTTCTTTCTCGAGCTAATCTTCTCACAGTCGGAGTTTGTGGCTCTTCATCTTCTGATTCCTCCTCTGCTACAGAGTCTGATTCTTCCTCCTTTAGTTCAAACTCTATCTTCACAGGTTCCTTTGGTTGGACTTCATGTTTAATAACATCTTTCACCTCTCTGAACACCAAATCTCGACTGTACACAACCTTCCGTGTGAGTGGGTTCCAAAGCTTATAACCCTTTAAACCATCCTTATACCCAATAAAGATGCACTTTTCAGATTTACCATCCAACTTGGTACGTTTATCCTTTGGAACATGTACACATGCATCACATCCAAATTGTTGGGTATACGACCAAAGTCCCACATTGACTAGAAGTGGGGAGGATCATGGGTATATAAGGATGGTCAAATATCTCCATTGGTATGAGGCCTTTTGGGGTAAAGCCCAAAAACAAATCCATGAGGGCTTAGGCCCAAAGTGGACAATATCATACCATTGTGGAGATATGTGGTGTCTAGAGTTCTTACAAGTGGTATAAGAGCCAAGTTCTGAAGTTAGCCAAGTGGATGAATCCTCGGAATGCCGAACGAAGGTGGTGGGCCCCTGTAATATCACGATGGAATCCGTGGATAAGCTCGGTTAGATAGGCGGTGTGCTCCGGATTCTTCATGGACGTGTCCTAGTCCCAACACGGTGAAGAGGAGTTGACCTGGCATAGAGCAAGCTCTCGAGGCAGGTGGTGCTCCATATAAGGCATGTGCTTCCAACGCATTGGAGCGGAGAATCTTGGTTGGTAGAGAGTGGACGGATGGATAATTGTTTGAGGGGAGGCTCGATGGTCCTTTGTTCGAGGGGAGGATTGTTGTGTATACGACCAAAGTCCCACATTGACTAGAAGTGGGGAGGATCATGGGTATATAAGGATGGACAAATATGTCCATTGGTATGAGGCCTTTTGGGGTAAAGCCCAAAAACAAATCCATGAGGGCTTAGGCCCAAAGTGGACAATATCATACCATTGTGGAGATATGTGGTGTCCAGAGTTCTTACACAAATACCCTCAGATGTGAAAGAGAGGGTTTCTTAACATTCCATACTTCTTGTGGAGTCTTATCCTCCAACGCTGATCAAGGTGACCTGTTGACCAGGTAACATGCAGTATCCATCGCCTCTGCCCAGAATTCCTATCCTAACCTGGCACCACTGAGCATGCTTCTTGCCCTTTCCATCAACGTCTTGTTCATTCTTTCTGTGACTCCATTTTGTTGAGGTGTATATGGAGTAGTCTTCTGCCATGCTATACCACACTTCTTACAAAATTCTTCAAATTCCTTGCTCCATAATTCTCCACCATTATCTGTCCTCAGCACCTTTATCTTCTTCTCTGTCTGATTTTCCACCAGAGCCTTAAATTCTTTAAACGTGTCAAAGAATTCAGATTTCTTCTTAAGGAAATATATCCATGTATTCCTTGAGAAGTCATCTGTAAATGATACATAGTAAACAGACTTACCTAGTGATGGAACCTTCACAGGTCCAAACACATCACTGTGCACAAGCTCTAATATCTGTTTCGTCCTCTTACCACCAGAGGGGAAACTCACCCGATCCTGCTTCCCATATACACAATTTTCACAAAAAGCAAAATCCAGAGAGCTATTACTCATACCTTCTACCATACCTTTACCATGAAGTATTCGAAGGCCCTTCTCTCCAATATGTCCAAGCCTTTGATGCCACAACATGGTCTTCTCTCCAGAGACCACTAGATTTTCTGCTCCTTTTTCAGGAACCATAGAACTATTGCACCCATTAACAACAGTGTTACCTTGCAGCTTGTAGAGAGTTTCAATCCGAACTCCCCACATCAATACCAGTGCCCCTCGAACCATCTTGCAGATATCCTTCTCGAACACTGTCTTTACACCTGCATCATCCAACTTGCTTACAGAAATCAGATTTATGGCCAATGCAAGAATATACAGAACACCCAAAAGGGTTCTAACCCTTCCACCTTGCAACTTCAACTTTACTTTTCCGCGACCAATGATTCTAGCCTTCCTATCATCTCCTAAGAAGACATCACCACCACCGTATTTCTCATACTCGCAGAACCACTCTCTATGGGGAGTGAAGTGAAAGGATGCACCTGAGTCAATCAACCATGCCTCATGATCTACATGTGTACTTGAAGAAGCCAAGTACACATCCCCACCTTCATCTGAGGTGGTTTTCGCCTCTGCAGAAGGAGCAACATCAGATCCCTTTCCTTTATCAGGAGCTTTAGATTTACAATCCATTTTGTAGTGCCCTTCCTTTCCGCATTTCCAGCACACCAACTTTACAGGTTTTCCTGGAGATTTAGATCTCCCTCTAGATTTAGATCTCCCACTCAATGACTTATTTTTGTTCTGTTCTGGGAACATCCTCGTACAGACAAGGCATCACCATTCTGGCTCTCCATATTTTTCCGTCTCATCTCCTCCGTCAGCAAGGATGAGACTATTTCATCAAAATGCAAGGTAGTTGCATTGCAACCTATTGCAATAACCAGACTATCCCATGAATCTAGTAGAGAACACAACAAATTGATGCACTTATCTTCATCTGAAATTTTAATATCAACAGATGATAACTGAATTACCACAGTATTAAACACATTCAGATGCTCTGTCATCGAGTCTCCATCTTTCATCCTTAGGTTATACAGCTTTTTCCGCAAGAATAGTTTATTCACCATAGATTTAGATTGGTACAAAGTCCCTAACTTGTCCCACATAGCCTTCGTCGTAGCTTCCCCTGATACATTCAGCAATACTGAATCTGAGACACACAATCGTATGTGCTCTTTGCCTTCCGATCCAACTTCTTCCATTCTTCATCGGTCAATCCCGTTGGTTTAGTACCCGGATCTACCGCGATCCACTGATCTTTATCCACCAACAGATCCTCCATCTTGAGTTTCCACAACTCAAAACTCTGACCATTGAACTTCTCAATCTCTATCTTTCCACTGCTCGCCATCTTCTTTCACCACCAGAATCGATCTCGCAGATCTCCCACTGAACAGGGTCTACCACAGGCCCGAGTGAAACCCCTCAGCAACAAAGGCGTCCCCTTGAAGCCAAAACAACTCTGTTACCAAATGTAGGTTTTAACCCTGTACATAAATTACCAGCATATGAATTCTAAAACAAAGAAAATAAACAATGCGAGAGAATAACACATAAAATACATATGCACAGAGATTTCCCCTGGATCCCAAAACCAGGACTACTAGCTTGATTTTTCATTATTTTCCTTTCAATGTTACATTACATATTCATACATGCCGAAGCATCCAATACCATGGACTGAAAACCATCGCGTCCAAAACCATGGATCGAAAAACCATAGGTAGGTTCGCCCAACCTAATATAGGGTCCAAATTTTTTTTTCCTGGGGCGCTGCCCCAGACCCCATAGAGGGGGCTACTCGCCCCCCTCAAACCCCCCGGACAAGGAGGGCTGCCGCCCCCCCTCTAACCCCCTAGTTCACTACGTAGGTTAGTCGTGGAAAGAATATAACACAGCCCAACAGTAATGCATCAATCCTAGGTCCTTCATCTCAAATTCGAAAGCCAACTACCTCTTACATTGATGAATAAGAGGGCTTGTGCCTGTCAGAAAGAGATCATCCACATAGAGTACCAAGATGAGAGGTATATCATTCTCATCCTTAAAGTAAAGCTTTGGATCAAATTGACTTCTCGAAAATCCTAGCTTCATTAGATAGCTATTGATCATCTCATACCAAGTCCGTGGTGCTTGCTTCAATCCATAGAGGGATTTATTCATCTTGCATACATGTGTTTGATGATCTTGAACTTCGAACCCCTCAGGTTGTTCTACATAGAATTCCTCCTTAAGTGAACCATGCAAGAAGGTAGTATTTACATCCATTTGGTGTAGATTCCATCCTTGCGAGGCAATAAAGGCAATGATCTAACAAATGGTGGTGTAGCGGCCAATTGGTGCAAATATCTCATCATAATCTACACCTTCCTTTTGAGAGCAACCTTGAGCAACGAATCTGGCCTCAAAATTTTTAGCACTTCCATTAGCTCCATGCTTGATCTTGTAGAGCCATTTCGAGGTGACAACAAATTTTTCCTTGGGTCTAGGTACCACATCCCATACATCATTCTTCATAATCAACTCATACTCTTAATTCATTACATCCTTCCAAACTTGGTGCTTAAACTTCTTCCAATGTGCAAGGCTTATATTGAACAATGGTGCTCATTGCAGTTAAGTAACCTTGGTACCTATTCAGCTTCTTGCTTTCACTAAATGTCCCCCTAGGTGCAACATGTCTCTTGACATCTTCGAGAGTCTCCCTAAGCCATGAGGATCTTATTTTTGAGGATGAGGGCTCATGAGGGGGTGGATCAATGGGATCCATTGGTTCTTCAACACCAGGCATTGGCTCATCCTATGGTTCTCCCTGCTTTCCTAAATCCGCTTCTTTTTCCTTACTTGGAAGAGGAAGATTACTAATCTTCCTAAGGGAAACATCCTCATCGAAGGTGACGTCATGACTTATATCCACTTCTCTTTGACCAGGCACATAGATTCTATATACATTAGAAGTTTCATTGTAGTCCACAAATGTTCCTTTCTTCCCAAGAGCATCCAATTTGGTTCTCTTTTATTTTGGCACATGAAAAGATACGGGACAACCAAAAATTCTGAAGTGAGAAACATGAGGGTTCTTACTGGTGAAAACCTCTTTGGGAGTTTTGGAGTCCAACGCTTGATGAGGGAATTTATTTTGAACGTACACAACGATTTTTGTAGCATGGCATGTGTGGCTTCTATGATAGAACTATTATTCCTTTCAACAAAACCATTTTTCTCAGGAGTATATGCGGTAGTAGTTTCCCTCTTAATGCCAACTTCTCTACAATAATTTTTGAACTCATTCGATTCATATTCGGTTCCATTACCGGTCCTCAATATTTTGATCTTCTTCTTGGTTTGATTTTCGACCAAGGTTTTGAAAGAACGTAACCATGAGAATACTTCATCCTTCCTCTTCAATAAATATATCCAAGTCTCACGAGAGAAATCATCCATAAAGATAGCATAATATAAATATCCTCCTAATGAGTCCATGAGCATTGCACCAGATTGATTAGAACGAATCAATTGCAACATGTCAATAGTCTTCCTATCACTTGAGGGGAATGGTCCCCTTGTACGCTTTCCTTGGGCACACCCTTGAAAAACACCTCCATGTTCTACTTTAAATGCGGGCATACTTGTCACCATTTTCGTCACATCAGGTAGAGCCTTATAATGTAGATGAGAAAACCTCTATTGCCATAATTCGGATTGAAGTGATGTGTCGCAAGACATAGCTCCCAATGGGCTTCCTTTAACTTGATATAGGCTATCAACCCTGAAGCCAAGTGTAAATGCATCTTTGAAATTTTTATTCCACACACATACCTTTCCATTGATGAATGCCATCTTGAAGCCTTTGTCCTCCATCGCTGAGATAGATACTAGGTTCTTCTTTAGATCAGGTACCTATAGTAATTTTTGTAGATGAATGGTGTTACCTTGATTCAATTGAAGAGTAACATTCTGAACTCTCTTCACAGGATAGGTGGCATTGTCTCCAAGGGTAATTTCCAAATTTGTATCCTTTTCAATCAGATTTGAAAGAGCTTCCTTATACCCAGTGAAGTTCATTGAGGCACCTCTATCAATCAACCAATTTCCCAAAGTGTTCAGAGGATATGCACTGGAGAGGGCATATATAAGATAAAATTATTTTTTCTTGTTATCAACAACATTAGATTCATTATACTTGGTGTTTCTTGATGTCTTGGGAGGGTGACCATTTCCTTGATGAGGAGAGGGAGCATTCATTTTTCCTCGGTTGTTGAATCTGCCATTCCTTTGATTGTTGTTGCCCTTGAAATTGTTGTTGTTGTGGTTGTCATCATCAAGAGGTGTATCCCTTCTATTAGGAAACTCCCTAGCATAGTGACCAAACTTGTTGCAAATGAAGCATCTTCCCTTCCATTTTTGAAACCCGTCCTTCCTTGACATTTCTTCTTTGAACCTACATTGTTCTTCTTTTTAGCATGAGTGGAGAATGTAGTAGGATCATTCCTATTTGAAGGCATATCTAGTTCCATCATCCTTATTTCTTCTTGATAACATCTAGTCAACAATTCTTCAAAACCTGGAATCATGTCGTTGTTAAGAATAGTAGTGTTGAACACGTGTCATTCACGAGGGAGTCCTCCAAGGGAAATGAGAGTAATCTCCCTATTAACAATAGATTCTCCAATCAAAATAAAATTATTTTTGATGTCAGTAATCCTCATGAAGCAGGATTTAATATATTCATTTCATCCCTTCTTTATATCCTTTAGCTAGTTCTTGAAGAAAAGAATTTGGTTTGCATTGCTAGATTTGAACATGCCAACCAACCTGTCATATATCTCCTTTGATGTGTTAAAATTGGAGATGTAAGCAACTAAATGTTTATGAATAGAATTCCTGAAAATCTTCTTGGCTTTGACTTCACCCTTCTTGTACTTTGACTTAGCATGAATTGGTGCATTTGAAGGAGGTTCTGAAATCTTTCCCTGCACATAATCCATAACAGCTTGCTCTTGTAATTTCAAATCAAGAGACGTATTCCATGCATGATAATTAGACTTATCATGAAGCTTATCATCAAAATTGAAGTAGGATGCGGAGGCCATTGAATGTTGTCTTTGATCAATGATTTCTCCTCTTAGTGATTTCTCTTCTCACTCTTGCTTAGGCTTTGTCTTCACCTAAGCTTTGATACCATGTTAATTTTAGATAACAATGGTATGTTCTATGCTTAGAGAAATTTTACGTCAATTTCTTCATGATAGTAAAATGAAGATGTAACATAAATAATGACAGTAGAAGACACGCCAAGACAAGGGGACACAAGATATGGCACCAGCCAGGGACAAACCCCAATGTGGGGAAACCCTTGATTAATTCTTCTTATAATTCTTCAAAATTTTACGAAAGAGAGAGAGAGAGAGAGAGAGTACAATATGCAATATTCACTTGCCCAATCATAGTGAAATCTGATCATTCAAACAATAGAAATAGAAAGTCCTAACCATAAAGTCAACGTTGGTCAACAGGGTAGATTTTGACCTCCAAAACAACTCGGTCAAACTTGGTCAGCTTGGCCTCCAACAACAAGTCAAATCAGCCAAAAAAAGTCTGAAAAATTCCAATCAAATATGGTCAACAAAAGTCAACGCTGCAACAAACCCTATCATAGTTAATGCTAGTCAAACAAAGGTCAAATAGCCTCAGGTTTTGTGCCTAAAATTGCAGCTTGCCCAAGCATAAATACCCCACACAAAACCACAGTCAAATATGGTCAACGCTAGTCAAAACAACTTCCTGCAACTTTCGGTCAAAGATGGTCAACGCAGGGACATAAAAAGTACAGTCCTTTTTTCAAACGTGTGGAGAGAGAGAAGCCTCAGAAATTTGTACCCAATCAAGAAGAGAGATGTGTGAGTGCGTGAAGTGTCCAAATGAGGATGAGGTACCTTGTATTTATATGCAAATGTTGAGAATGAATAGACATGACTGTTTGGCTTTTGAGCCTACATGAGTTTGTTGGCCAACCTTGACAATTTGTCTATAATCAAAATAAATTCATAATTCCATTTGTACATGTCACGATGGGATGATCTTTAGATCAATGCTACACCTCTCGGAGAGAGGAATCTAATAAAAATATGAGCTTCCTCATATGAGCTATCCAATGTGAAGTTTGGCCCTAGTTTCCAAAACTCACATAACCACATGTATGTATCGATGTTTTTAATCCTAGTTATGTTAGGTAATGCACTTTTGCCTTCACATTGGAGGTCTCTCATCATCTACATGAAATTTAAATGATTAGAGAATATATCTTAGAAAGGCTCATTATATCTTTGATGTTTAGTTTTTCATTTTAACTTTGAAATCTTTATATCCTTTAAATTGTGAATGTTCCATAATTTGAAAACTTTATAAAGTATGGTTATCCTACGATTGGCCATGAAAATGTTTTCTTCAAAGAGTAAAGTCTATTTTGAAGTTTTAACATCTTTTGAATTCAATTGTCATTCATTACTCTTAACGAGTGAATATGCCTTCCCATCCACTAATTTTAAATTTTTTAGAGTGTAATTCAAAAATATAAATCTTGAAAGATAAGAGGTCTCATCATGAGTCGACTTACCAGGGTCATGGTAAACCAATGATAGTGATAATATCAACATTAGCCACCAAACTAGGATAATGACTTATGGTTATATAACTATAAGACAAGAGGTCTCATCACGATCTGACTTGTTCAATATCATTATAACCTGTGAATGACATTTTCATAATCTAGTTACCAAGCCAGGATAGTGGCTTTCATGAAAGCTTTAAAGTGGATGGGATACTGGTATGTCTTTGGTTAAATGGTAACCCTGTTGAGGCTATGGATTCCTACTGGTAACAGTGGCTCAACTAGTGACAAATAAATATATTTTAAAAGCTAAACTTCTTTAGTTCTTAACTTTATCTTTATAACTGATTAAATGACCAACATGGGCAATAACGATTTTCATCAATAAACAGGTTATGTGATAATTCACAAGATAAAGAGTTCTTTTATTCAGAGAAATTTTCATCAATTAAAACTTCAAGATTTCTACTTTTCTAAGTCTTCTTATTTAGTTGTTTAAAGCTTCATTTAGTTTTAATAATATATAATTGTTTCTCCTAGTGTGTCGCCAATTGTTGTACTACTCAACAAACCCCCCCCATATAGTTAATAGTAGAACTAATAAAATACGGGGGGCCCTTTTTAATTTAGGATACAATCCTTTAAGTTTTAATAAAGAAGATAATATTAGTCTTAGCCATCCAAAAAACTTGACTAAAACGATAAATCCTCCTTATCGAAACCTTAAGTCTCCCTTATTGGAAAATTTATGAGAGCTTGAGTCCATAATACATATTCACAAACATCAACTTTTGTTTAAAATTCCATATCAGAAAAACTTTATTAGAGTATTTTGAATATGATAACATTTATTTTTAAGAAATATTGCAACTAAAACATTCTCCGATTAAGTTTTCAAAGGGTTCAAGGCTATGAGTGACAAATGCACCCAATTGGCAATTATAATAACAAAATCCCAACCCCACAGGATTTCCATGTAGGATATCAGAGATTCCAATATCGACGTTTTTAAAATGATGCTCATTCCCCTAATTGCCGATCTCTAATATCTCTAAAGCTTCGACTTCCGATAGCCATTCACGCTCATCCTCTGACATGTGACATCACAAATACTGTGATATCGCTAAATCTACGATCTCTGATATGCGATAATCATTCATCTCTGATCTCCGACCTCCGACATGCCATTCACTCTGATATCTGGACCCGACATATTTATCAAAAATAATTTAATGGAATATCACATCTTCTGAATCAAAAATTTTGATATCGCACACATCTTAATATCATTGATATCCATATCTGATATAATTATAAGGTTTGGTTCAATATAATATTGTGTTTGCTCAATCAAAACTTTTGAATAAGACATATGATATAACATCACTAAAACAAAGCTCCGATATCTAGACCTGATTTATTTATAAGTTCCATTTAATGCAAGATCACATCCATTTATCAGAACCTTTGTAATGCCATACATCTTAAAATCTCTGACATTGTGGACCGGATTTGTTTTGTTACGGTGATGTAATGCCATATCGCATCTGCAATATCACAACTTTGGTTATGTGCAACCATTTCAAATCTCCGATATAACAGATGCGATATATTTATTACAACAAGTTTAATTGTGATTTCGTATCTGCCTCATATCAGAGCTACCAATATTGCAAGTTTTTCATGTTGTCTCATTTCAGAAGTTGTGATAAGCTTTTCGTCGATATCATACGATTCTCACCACTTGTCACTTATAGGGGGATTCTGTTATAATAAATGAAAAGTTTGTTTCATTGGTTTTTCAGGGATTTTATTATGTTTAGGTTTCAATTTGATTTTCGTTTGAGTTTGATTAAATCTTTGCTTTATTGTAATAAGGATGAACCGAGGGTTGATAAGGAGAAAGTAACAATTTGATCTAGGATTTCCAAAGACTTTCTTCCATGTGCCACAACACGGTTCTAAACTGAAGGGATTGTTGTAACAAAGACTGAAAAAGGCCAAAACTTGGGCAGCAAATCAGTCTTTCGACTAAAGAAATTATCAAATTGTTTCTAGATGTAAAATTGGTAACAAAAGTATGGAAAGAATGAATTGGAACGCAATTGGAATTTCCTAATAAAACAACATAACAAGTCATTGATTATGAGATGTATCTCCATTATAATCACTCATTTACTTTCAACACTTACAATGCATTATCCACTGCATAGAGGCGTGCACGACTCCATCATCCACTTGAATTAAAGCAAATGACAGATAGATGCAAGAGTGGGGAAACAAGTGGAGAGTCAAGTTGTTGCAACTGCAAATGACTATTATCTTTTACCTTAATTTTAGTATGGTTTGTTAAAAACACTTCAACATTCTATGGAACTTTTCTATATTTGTGTTTAGATTACAAACTATAAATCCCCTTCATTATTATGAAGGAAGGGTTCAAAATTTCTGCGAGAAATCTTCTAGTTTTCACTATTGTATCTTGAAGAAGTATTCATGGAAAGACAAACCACTGCTATTTAACTTATGAGAAGAGTTAACGTTGTCGGGTATTATTATATGAAAATCAACACTCTATTTATCTTTTGAATGGTTACTTTATTTTTGTTTTTCATATACATTTCTGTAAGCGATTAACCTTTATCGCTACTGATGTGTTTAATTGAAAACTCTTAAGTATATGAAAGAACAAAAATATATGATATGTGTGATGTGTTTCAAGAACTAATCTAGTACTTAATTATTTAATCAGATTAGTCATCTTTATATGTTTTAGCCTCACAAAAGATTTGATAATCTATATTATCATGTTTAATGTGAGAGCTTTATAAGTCACATATACAATAAAATCTTTCCCAGGATAGAATAGTTTAAGTCTATATATTTATGTATCTTAGTTTCACTTACATAATTAATCTCTCTCTCACACACACACACACACACACACACACACACACACACACATATATATATATCACATCTGCTTTTATATCTTTCATTAAGGAAAATTGGTCCCATAATCCCAGTCAAAGCCACCATTCCAAATAGAAAAGAAGCTTCCCTAAGTTCCTGATTGGGTGGTTTCCCCCGATGTCAAGACAAATATTTTCGAGCCTTCAACAACTAGGTGTGACACAATAAGTCATATAGGAATATAAATTTAAGTCATAATACAATATCAATGTTACTGAGATATGATCTGAGTAACTGTCACATCACTATATATAAATGATTCCACTACCCCATATGTGCACCATAGAGTGATGCCATGCCATTTATGAATCACAGAGAAATTCATAAAGAATGATCCATTGCACAAACCATTATGATTACTAAAGAGGTAAATTCAAACACTATATGTTGTGTGTCATAAAAATATAACAATTCATAGGTGAAAGTCTAAGCGAGTCTCAAAACATATACATCGAACCTCTGTTCAGAGTATACAAGGCACAACAGATCTAATTTTTGCGACAAGTAACATAAACAAGTCTCTGTCAATTAATACGAGGTACAGGATAGTGCGAGACTCATAAGTAAGAATATAGATAGAGATCAACAAGCCTCATAGATATCAAAGAAATGTATAAAAATATTAATTAACCACAGGAAGCTTGTGTAATTTCCTCAGAAACCATCACAAAAGGAATAACAAACTTATTAGAGATATGCCAACATGAGTGATCTTAAGAACTGCCATCCATTGACCTTAGCTCTGGTACCAAGTTGAGAAATCAGAGATTTTATGAATTAGGGTTGATTTCTCTTAGCATGGTAATTATTTGTGAGTTTGTTGGATTATTATTTCCTTTAATACATTATTTTCATCAAATAATTAAAAAAAAAAAACATAAAACATGAAGATTTAAAGAAGACCAATGAACACGAGCTATAAGCCCCAAGCTAGGGAAAAAACCCTTCAAGGGGAAAACCTAGAAAATATTTTCTTCTTATAAAATGAGATCAAAGTGAGTTATCCAAGATCTAAATCCATCCTCCAAGAGGCTAAGTTAAGCTTTCTAAAATCCATAGAAAATTTGCACTTGTTTCAGATCTTCTATAGCCCAGGAAGCTCACACTATTTCAAATCTCTTAATAGCCTAGGAAGCTCACACTGTTGAGATCCTCTTCCATAGAAGAATTTGAATTATTTTAGATCACGAGAGGTTAGGATATCAGACATCTAACTAGGAAGCTCTCTCTCATATTGAAGAAGGATAGTCTTGGAAACTTCACATTCCTTCACAAGGAAACAACCTCTGAACTTCAAAAATTTTACCTCATAATTCGTTACAGAAAAAACACCAAATTACATGTCTTTTCGGTGGAAGATGTATGCCAATATATAGTTGTTCTAACATACAAAAAGAAATGTCCTTTCATTAAGCTGACTTGACATCAAGGGGGCCTGATTTGACTTCTTGAGGTGAGTTTACCCAATTACATTTTCAAAAATTCTTTTTCCTTTTTCTTTACCAGAAGTCCAAATAGGACTTTGACTCTTTGAATCAATAAATCCTAGAAGCATGAAGAACATGCTTAACTAATGAAATAATAACTTTATCTTCTTTTTTCTTTTGCATTAAATACACAATGATACAAGTACAATGATAATTATGAAGACTGAACCTAGTTACCATTTTCAATAAGAACCACATTGCAAAGTAAGTTATTTACTCAAAATACTTGTTATATTTTTAGATGTAGCAAAGAAAATGGCTTTCAAAGGAAACAATGATGGTATTTATATTAAAGAATACATAAAATAAAGATAGTTATTATGGAGGAAGGAATGGATATAGTGGGTAGGTATTAATTTGAAAGAATATTTCCTTATGGTTGTAGTTTCTTAACTGTGACAAGATGATGGCACCTTAAGATGAATCAATTTAATAATTAATTTTAGATAGGTGGTCTAACATTTTGTAGAAAGATAAAGAGTGCAACAAGGGTTTAGTTTCATTCACAAAATTCCTATTAGATGTTCATAGATGTATTTGGAAATAACATGTCATTATTTCTATAGACCCTAGTAGAAAGCATAATTTAATCAATTTTAATTTGGCTAACATATTACAAGTTTCAGGAAGAAAATTAAAAGCACATAGGTTGAGGGTGAGTTTGTTTAAACTTTTAATGATTTGAATATTACCATGGATAAATATGTGTTGCATTTGGGTTTCCTGTTATATATAAAGATAATGTAGATATTGTTTTTTAATATCCTTGGATGGACATGGTTGGTACAATTAATATTAGTTAGCAAAATAAGTTATTAGAACTTTGTTACAAGAAAAAAATCACTTTGCATGATATTTTTCATACTAAATAAGAAGGGCCCAAGGGGCCACCTGTTTTATTTTTATTTTTTAGAGAAGCTAATGACATTGTTTAAGGTTGAATCAAAAGAAGAGAATATTGAAGCATATGAATAAAACCCCAACAAGGGCATAAAAATGGCTTAAAAGAACCCTGAGTTGCATAGTCCAAGCCAACAAAAATGACATATCAGGTTGATGTATATTTCGAACGATACCATTAAGAGAAATGATTGTCCTGAAGGAAAGGGTGTGAGCATCGAAAAACTTTTGAACCAACATAGAACCAAAAGGGAAACTAATATGGAAGCTTATGGAGGACCTAAAGTAATGCATGGGGATACCATAGTAGCACAATGACAACATGGTGCTAAAGAGTAGCTTGACTCAAGATCAAGGTGTAAAGGAACTAGTTGGACCCCATGCCTACATTTCACTAGGATTGATGGATGCTCATGCTTAGTACCAATTGGTCACATTACGTAGTAGATTGTATTAAATGACTTCCTCCCATGTTTCGAGGACAAAAGTTTCAAATGGGATGAAATGTAATGTACCCATGGAGGATAATACAAGGTACCCAATGGGGGTAATAATAGATAAGCGACCATATTTTGGAAAATAAAAACATTAGAAAGATTTACTATAAGGTTCCACCTACTAGAAGGCTTCCTCACTAGAAAGTTCCTTGGAAGTTAAATAGAACCATGTAAAGAAGTAGAAGCAATGTAATGAGATTTATTGTGAAAAATATTGTAATCATAGCAATCATAATATATGTAATGTTTCTTTCCTTAAGGAATTAACAATGTCACCCTACCTCAAGGGTTTTATCTACATTCTTGTGTTCATTCTTCTATTGTCTATTGGATGGATCTATTATGTCATTCTCAAGTTAATGTCTATCTTGTACATTACACCACACATGAAAAATATTATTATAGTTAATAAGATCCACATATATTGCTTCATGTCCCTTAATTGTAGATCACATCTTCCATGCACAATAATTTTTTTAGGTTCTTATGAAGATTTTTCTACCATCAAATAATTTTACATATTCACATTTTAGATTTATAAATAGATCACAACATATACAAAAGGACTAATATTATAATTGTGGTTGCATAGCCTTTTTATACAACCTTCATATCAACCTTTAGTGGTCATTCACATGTCTCTTTATTTGTTGGGTGATTGTTAGTAGTAAAATTTTAACAATAAAGGAGTTAGAATGAAGGCATGACAAGTATCACAACCTCAGTTGACGAAACCCTATATTACCTAAGCGATGTCTTGTTAAACAAATTGATTAGCCGAATGTGGAAAATTTGATTAGTTGTACACAATCATAATTCTCAGAAGCAATTTCATGTAGATAATCAACAAATAGATCCATTCTCATTTTTCAACAAAATTTACTTTTACTAGTTTTAGAACAACTTCAAACAACCTCTCATAATGTCTTATCATGACTCTCTTTCACAACTTCAATAGCCATGCTCTTCAGGAGACTTTGGAATATTTTTCAACAACAAATACAACAATTTCTACTCTCCATGTTGCCTTACCACATCTTTGGAAAATATTTTTGAAAGGTCAACACCTTTAGTGACTTAACTCTTTTAATAATATGGGAAACTAAACTCTCATTCCAAATCTTGACTTTGAGATTTAGTAGTAGAAAAATGTCAAACACATATCAAGAAAGGGATAATGGGAGTTTATACTTTATTCACTCTTGAAAGGAAATTATATTCAATTTGTCAGTACGTACATGGATTTTTTTATTGTAGAATATCATACCTTTTCATTAAAAAGTGGTCATACCAATATATCATAACAAGACATTCAATTCAACCATCTATGTAACCATCTTCAATAATCCCTTTCTAGATGACGAATCATAACTTCTTCCATTGTTCTCATTGTTGATTCATACGTAAAGATTATGTGTGGTATATAGAGTTTAATATAATCACATAATTTAAACATTATTTATCATAGACAAAGTTAATCCTTTACCTTGTAATTAATTAGATTGTAAAGAGACATTATAATCATGCAAAACAAATTAAGTGTGAATGAAGCAAACCCACAATAAAAAGGTAATCCATGATATACTCAAACAACTAGATTAATGACATCCAAGATTGCTCAATTTTGAAGTGTATACCCAATTGGAGATAGGGAAAAAAATGAAATGAGTGAATTAATACCACAACATGAATGACACCCATCTTCCTTTATGCCAAAACTATCTCATAAAAAAATAAAGAGTATCAATTTATTTAAATTAGTTCAATAAGATTCTTACAGGGGATAGCTATATTTCACAATCACCTTCGCAATGAGGAGCTATGTCCCCTACCTGTAATTGAGCCAACAAAACAATTAGTTCAATAAAATACCAAACATTAATAAAATAAAAACTATAATAATATAAATGTTATTAGACATTAATAAAGTAAAAATATAATAAGTGAATGTTATAGACATTAATAAAATAAAAACTATAATGATGTAAATGTTGAAACATAAATATATTATTATAACTATGGCGTTCTAATTAAATAAATAAAGACTATAATGATATAAATGTTGTAAACATAACATATTATGTATTACTATATTGTTCTAATTAAATAAATAAAGACTATAATGATATAAATGTTGTAAACATAACATATTATATATTACTATGGTGTTCCAATTAAATAAATAAATACTTTAAATAAAAATTAGTTTTCATTTATACATTGACAAAAAAAAATTATACATTGACAAAAAAAATGCAATTCACAAGTCCCAAAGTGAAATTCAATTTAAAAAATCATAAATAAAGATATTTGTTGCCTGTGAATGTTATAAATAATCCACCACTGTTTTCGATTCTGACGAAATTGAAGTATTAAAAAAATAATAATGTACTTCATTGCGATAATATTAATATATAATATAAAAAAAAATCCATTTCCAAGAAA
>APFE030399533.1:64411-81924 GCA_000404065.3 Pinus taeda
GGAGGACGTGGTATAAAGATTCGTTCAAGTTTGATTTTCATGTTCTCGTCCTCCCACCTTAACCTTTCCCACCACTCCTTTGCGCTTTTCTCCCATGGATATATTGGCTGATAAATTAATGCGCATAAATTTGGCAGCTTTTCCATCCCTTTAGGAAATATTTTCAAAGATGGGCATCCATGTATCTTTAAGACACGGAGTTGAGGTAATGTTCTTTCATTCCACACTCCCGTCTCTGATGATGTTCCACCCACAGACTCTAAATTCCGTAGGTGTATGAGAACCAACTTCTGTAAGCTTACATATGTATTTGGACTCCCTATCCCCAACTCTCTCAAACTAGAACAATGCCTTATCACAGCACTCTTTCACAACTCCAATAGTCACGCTCTTTAGGAGACTTCAACATTTTTTGGACAACAAGGACAATAATTTATGTTTTCCACGTAGCATTACCATGTCTTTGGAAAATCATTTTGAAATGTCAATAAATCTAGTGACTCAACTATTTTAATAATATGGGAAGCTAAGCTCTCCAAACCTTGACTTTGAGATTTAGGAGTGAAAAACACTCCAACACATATTAAGAAAGGGATAATGGGATTTTATACTTTATTAACTCTTGAAGGGAAATTATATTCAATTTTTAATTACCTATGTGCATTTGTATTGTAGAATATGATACATTTACATTCAAAAGTGGTCATACGAATATATCATAATGAAACATTCAACTCAACCATCTTCAATAATCCCTTCCTAAATGATGAATTAAAACTTCTCCCACTGTTCTCACCTTTGATTCATACATAGAGATTATGTGTGGCCTACACCATTATAACAACTAGATTAATGACATCCAAGATTGTCTAAATTTCAAGTGTATACATAATTGGAGATAGGGCACAAAATAAAATGAGTGAGTTCATACCACAACATGAATGACACCCATCTTCCTTTATGCCAAAACCATCTCATCAAAAAATAAAGAATATCAATTTATTTAAATTAGTTCAATAAGATTCCCATGGGGATAGCTGGACATGAGTTCAATACCTGTAATTAAGCCAACAAAACAAATTAGTTGAATAAAATAAAAACTATAATGATATAAATGTTATAAACAATAATAAAATAAAAGCTATAATAATGTAAATGTTGTAAACATAACATATTATATATTACTATGGTGTTCTAATCAAATAAATAAAGGCTATAATGATATAAATGTTGTAAACATAACATATTATATATTACTATATTATATATTACTATGGTGTTTCAATTAAATAAATAAATGGTTTAAATAAAAAATTATTTTCATTTACAATATAGTGGCAAAAAAAAGAAATTTGCAATTCACACCAGTTCCAATGTGTAACTTAGTTTAAAAAATATAAAATAAAGATATTGTTAGTTGTACATGTTATAAATAGTCAACCACTATTTTCTATTATAAAGAAAATTGAAATATTAAAAAAAAAAAAACTAATGTACTTGACATTGTGATAATATTAATATTAATAAAAAAAATCATTCGAAAAACTGAAGTATTAAAAAAACTAAATATACAACATTATGAAAATATAAAATAAATAATAAAAAATAATAATAAATAAAACTATGTAATAGTTTATTTAAATATAGGAGGTTTTGAGTAAAATGCAAATTAAATTAACATTAGTATTGATCTCTTCAAAATGCATGTAATTTAATTGGTTATGATGTTTATATGATACAAAATTGAAATCTAAATGTTTTTAATAATAACATTGATTATAAATTTTTGAATAAAGTGAATAATTGATTTTACCACGGTTAAAAAGTACAATACATCAAAATAAATGTGAAAAATGAATAAGTTTAGGATGTTTTATGAATTTCCTTAATTATTGTTATTTTTAGAAAAAATAGGAAAAAATAAAATCTACCGAAATGAGGGAGAAATAAAATACACTAAATTATAAATAATTTAAAATTTAATTAATGAAAAAATAACACTGACTTACCTCTCACGTGGTATAAAGATTCGTTGAAGTTTGATTTTCATGTTCTCGTCCTCCCACCTTAAGCTTTCCCACCACTCCTTCGCGCTTTTCTCCCATGGATATATTGGCTGATAAATTAATGCGCATAAATTTGGCAGCTTTTCCATCCCTTTAGGAAATCCTTTCAAAGATGGGCATCCATGTATCTTTAAGACACGGAGTTGAGGTAATGTTCTTTCATTCCACACTCCCGTCTCTGATGATGTTCCACCCACAGACTCTAAATGAAATAGCCCTTTGAGAACCAACTTCTGTAACCTTACATATGTATTTGGACTCTCTATCCCCAACTCTCTCAAACCATGGCACCAGATTAACTTCAGAAGCTTTAAATTGGGCAACCGCTCCAATGGAGACAGCTCCCTTATGTTGTCGCAATGAGTCAATGTGACCATTTCAAGATGTTCAAACATGCAATTCGGCAGACTTAACCCTTGGTACTGGTATAGGGTAAAACTCTGTAGCTTTTTCATGTTCTGCATGTCTGGAAGGAGATCCTCCTCTTCAGAACTAGGAATGTAGTTCAACGCTAAGTGCCTCATCTCAGACCAGGTTCTCATTATGCCATCTTTAATTCTTCTTGACCCATTTATCCATACTTGCAACTCCGTCAAGCTTCTGAGACCCTTCAAACTCCAAATACTCGCCAGTGCTTCCATTTCCAAATGGAGTCTGCTGAGTGAAGTAAGTTGAGACATCTCAGGCGGAATCATCTTCAAGGATCTACAATAATCTAAATTAAGATGCTTGAGATTTGTGAGCTCTCCAATCTGAGATGGCAATGAAGTTAGACCTTCACACCCTGAAAGATCCAAAAATTGAAGACTGGAAAGACGGCATATCTGTTCAGGCAAATCTTTGATGAACGGAAGGTGGCTTAATGAGAGAAACTGGAGCATTCTGAGCTGTCCAATTGACGTCGGGATTGAAGTTATTTGGGAGCATCCCGACAGATTGAGAACCCTGAGAGAGGTTAAGCTGAGAAGAAACTCTGACTGAAGCTCTTTCAACTGTCGATTGCCTTGTAAGCTGAGACTCGCAAGCTTTGGGCATCTCAACTCAGTGGGTAGATGTTCCATAGAACTCTCGGCTACTGATATCATGGTGCAGTTTTCATCGTGAACCTCTGGGAAATTTACTTGATTTTGACTAAATACACAGTTCTCCTCTTTCTGCCCAATGTAGACCGCCATGTCATGAATACACTCGTGAACTCTTATTGTCCTCCTCCCGTCAAAGAGATCCCTGCTCTTACGGACTCTGTGGAAGAAGAAACGGTGTACAAGGAGTTTTAAATACTTGCGGGCAATGGCGATGTCCATTAAATAGGATCCTTGTTGGCTCTTCACCAACCCCTCTCCAATCCACATTTGCAGTAATGTATCTGTATCAATTTCTTCACCTTGGGTGTACATGGCACAATATAAGAAGCACCTCTTCACGTGTGAATTGGGCAGAGCATCATAGCTATACCGGAGTCGTGCATAGAGTTGTGCATCAAGGCGGCCAGAAGGATGAGTGGGTGGAAAAGAGGGATGTAGGGTTTGAATGGAGGATAAACAATTATCCCATTCATGAACACTGCTTTGCCCAATCATTGCTGCGCCCACTACATTTATGGCCAAAGGAACACCTCGACACTCTTCCGCAATATTCCTGGCACGCTCTTCTATATCCATAGAAACTTGGACAGCTTTGAAAGCCACTCTACGAAACAGCATCCAGGCTTCATCTTTAGAGAGGGGTTGTGCCTCATCAGCTATAATCCCTGAACCTACAGATGCATCTTCCTCTTTATATGCATAAAAGGGTTTTGATGAAACAAACTGCGGGGAAGTCACCAACCTTGACAAGTCGGATTGCAAGCCATGATACATCTTTTCAAAAGATGCGCTCCATTCTCTTATTTCTGCGGAGTGTGTTGTGGGATCGAGATCGAATAGGCCGTTTGCCTCTGTAAGAGAAGTTTGCAGCAATTGAAAGCAGGTCCTCATGATGTGCAGGAGCTCGTGCTTTTGACGTTGGAAGAGAGTGGCAATATCGGGTTCATCACGGAAGAGGGTGGTCATATCTTGTAGAAGGCTCTCCATACGCCTCAGCTCAGTTTGCGGAATCTGAGGATTATCCGCCTTGTTCATAACATCCTTCAACAGTTCAGTGACTGGAGCAACCACACGGTTATTTATGACGTTGCCTGATAAAATGTCAACGTGCTGAAAAATGTCAGTTTGAAAGCCTTGATAGAGATGATTAAAAAGGGCTTTCCAATCTCTTATCTCGTCGGAGAGTGTCCTGGGATTGCACATGACACTGTCAAGACAGCTTTGGTATGATCCCTCCCGGCGATCGAGTAGGCGGTTTGCCTCCGTAAGCGAATTTTGCAGCAACTGCAACCAAATCTTCATCATCTCCAGCGGCTCTTTGTGTTCATATCCGGAAAAGAAGGGAATATCTTGTTCATATCCAAATCCAAAGAAGAAGGCAATACCTTGTACAAGGCTCTCCATAGGTCTCAAATCAGTTTGCAGAATCGAACGGGTATCCTCCTTGTTAATAACTTCCTTTATCAACTGGATGACTGGGTTGATTGTGGCATGGCCTGCTACTGTGGTGACCGTTGCCATGGCTTTCTTGTAGTTGTGGGAGAAAAAGAATCAGAGAATGTGTTATCTCTGTGCCTTGCCACAGGGGAAGCGGGGAGATGGATTGCGAAATTGGGATGGAAAGAGTAAGGGAGGCGGATTGGACGTACAGAAGGTAAAGAGCAATCACCCAACAAACATTAATATATATATATATATATATAAGTGTACAGCCGCGGTGTTATGATAAAATAAAACTTTGCAAGAATTTAACAAGGAAATAAACAGGTTTAGGGAGAATCCCCGTAGCGTGGCGATGAAACGGAACAAAGTTTATGTAAATTTGAGAGTAAAAAAAAGGAAAGCATAAGGTATTGGTTACATCTGTCAGTAATAGGCATCTTATTGAAGATGGATTCAGTTTTTCTTTTTCATTTAATATATGGATTAGCATTAACGTAAACTCAATATAGTCAGTCAAAGGAAATGAAAATAAATAAATTGGGATGAGATTAAGGTTATGTATTTTCATTGTCGTGTATCTTTAAGCTTATGTGTTGGATTAAATTACCGTTAAAGATTAATTTACTTCAGAAAAGTTAAAGGTTAATTTACTTCTTGTGCACGCAAAGAATACCCCACAAACAAACAAGATTGCCTTTAGCTTTAACGGCCGTATTGATATTAAAGCGGCCCTTCAGTAGTTGCCGTCATTATTGTAAGATGGGGAATATATTTTACCTTGGTCCCAAGAAAAGTAAAAGCAGCTCAACCATCATAATTTGGGCCACATATCCAACCAGGGAATTCTCGCCATCACAAAAGCACTCAAAAGAATGAGAAAACAAATAAGAATATAATACCGAAAATGTAAGATGCGGAAAGAAAAAGAATAAAGAGTCATCGTGTAAGAATTTGGAAAATGTAGAAAAGAATATAATATAAAAAAATGTGAACAATATTAGGATGTAGGTCAGAGATAAGAAGATGTAAGAAATAATTTTACAGAAAATAATGTGAATATAATTATATAGAGAATAACTTTATATAGGATTGATAAGTGGTAAAGGAGAGATTTTTAAAACGAACAAGGTTAATATATTCGAAAAAGTAGATTGAAATAGAGAGGTAGCAGATAAAATAAACAAAATATATTTATATTAGAATATGAAATGATGTAAAATATAGAAAAAATATAAATAATATATAAATATTAGTAAGTGGATTAGTTAACTGTATTTTAAATAAATAAATTAGAAGATTGTAAAAGTAAATTACACACCATTATGGATTATCAAAAATAATGTTTAAAAAAAAATCAAATTTATTATTATTTATATCAATAAAGTTATTAGAAGCAACCTTATGTATATGGTAGACAAATAGATTCATGGTTACTTTTCAACATATTTTATATTTATTGAATTTAGAACAAATTTAAGCAATTTTTCACAATGTATTATTAGGGCCTTTTTTTCATAACTCCAATCACAATCCTCTTCAAGACATATTGGCATATTTATCCAATGTCACAATGTGACATTAAAAATTCAATCAACCATATTTACTAATGTGATCAACTATGTTCAATTATGTTTGACTATGTTTAACAATCAACACTATTCTAACTTGGTCAAACATAATCACTTATTAATATTATTGATTAACATTAATAATTAGTCATGTTATGACATCTTCATGTTATAGAAATTTAGTTAACCACATTCACTAATGTGATTTACTATATTCAACCATGTTTGGCAAAGTTTGATAGTGAACATTGTTCAACATCCATGGTCAACCACTTTATCAAGTATAGTTAACATGGTTTATAGTGTTTGGTTTAATGCCAAGGTTAATCATATTAGGTTTAATATTAGGGTTTACAATAAAAATATTAATATTAATAAAGCTGACATTAATATTGATATTATGATGTCACAATGGTACAAAAATGTATCCAACGTCGCAATATGGCAAACCACATTGTTGCAATGTTGCATTACATTGCAAATGATCTAATGTCACAATGTGACATTACAAAATTAGTCAACCACATTTGCTAATGTGATCAACTATGTTAAATTATGTTTAAGTATGTTTTATAGTCAACACTCTTCAACTTTGGTCAAACATAATCACCTATTAATATTAATAATCAAACATGTTATGACATCTGAATACTACAGAAATCTATTCAATGTTGCAGCGTGACAAACAACATCACAATGTTACTTTACATTTTAATGTATCCAATGTCACAATGTCACATTACAAAAATAGTTAACCATAGTAATTAATGTGGTTGACTATGTTCGACCATGTTTGACAAAGTTTGATAGTGAACACTGTTCAATGTGCTTAAAATGGTCAACGATGGTCAACCATAGTTACCCATTGTCAATCTTTGATTATTCGTAATCAACATTAAAAATCATTAATAATAACAATAGTAATATTAATAAAGTTGATTGGTAAAGAAAATAATAATAATAATAATATTGTGACATCAAAATGATACAAAAATATAACTAACGTGACAAACCTTGTTGCAATGTCACAAACATTGTCGCAATGTTACATTACATTGCAATGCAACATTAAAAATTTAGTCAACCACATTAACTAGTAGTATTAACCATGTTTGATTATGTTAATGACTTGGGTTTAATATTGAGTTTATAATATTGGGTTTAATATTAGGTATAATATTGAGTTTTATAATCTTAGGGTTTATAATGCCAGGTTTTATAATGTTAGGGATTATGATATTTGTTTTAATATAAGGCTTAATATAAGGCTTTACTATTGTGACGTTGGAATGGTATGAAAATTTATCCGTCACAGTGCGACACACATCATCCTAATGCGACAAGTAGTGTGACAATCATTGTCACAATGATACATTACATTGCAATTTATTCAATGTTGCATTGTGACATTAAATACATTAGGGTTTATTATTTTAGTTTATAATATTGGGTTAAGGGTTTAGGGTTTATTCTAGTTTATGATATTTGTAACAATCCTGAGTTGATTTTTTCATGTAAATAAAATAAGGCCAAGGTTATGGGACACATATTCCATGTTGAATCGAGGGGAAAAATGCTACAGTGGACATCAGTTGTGGTTTATTATTGGCTATGGAAATTGGCAATGGCATTGGAAAATTCAAAAAGAAATAAATGACAATTCAATATAAGAAATAAAGGAAGATATGAGAAAAGGAAGACGGAGAGACAGTAATATGGATGCAAAGGAAATGAAGGGAAAAGAAAAAGGAAAAGCAAACAAAAGGAGAGGGAAAACATTCCATGCCTCTCTTAGCTACACTTAGTTATTCTTCATCATTTTTTGGTTACTCTTGGGTATTAAAGAATTCACTTGGACATTAGAGCATTCTAGCATTCACTTGGGCACAAGCAAGCAAAGGAATTGGTGGGCAACAAAGAAGAAGTTTGGAAAAGAAGGTTCCTTATTTTGGTTAAGATTTAAATGGTCGATTGATTCTAGATCCTAGTTGAGGTGGTCTTCGGAAAATTACCAAGGGTCGAGGGTGGAGATGGGATTTCTCCTGGAACTCTTGATAGGTGGGTGGAGACAGGAAAATTTCTATGGGTATGGTGAAGAAATTTTGAGGAATTCAAGCTTGTTTTGGTGATCTCTAAACCGATTTAGGTGAAATCATTGTGGTTGAGGATAGATTTTGTTTATCCTATGGATTCCCTATTAGTTTTGTTTTGGTTTATCCCATGTGATCCACATTCATGCTTGTAATATGGCACAAGGATGATTAGCTAAAAGAAATATTTGATTGAGCCCAATCTATGGTCAGGTGGTACGTGGAAGTCCCTAAATTGGTTGGCCTTATGCATATGCTATTATGTGTTATTTCTTATTGAGATCAATAAGCACATGTATTGGTTTTTGTGTTGATTTTATGACTGGTTGTCATGGACTCATTCTGGTTAAATATTGGTTATAAGCATGATACATTCTAGTTGTATGATGTGCTCTTATTATGGATCTTGTTCATGGATTGATAAGTTATTGAATGATTATATGAATGCACGAGCTAAATAGTGTTGGATGCAACTAGCTTTGAGAGGGAAGTGAGTCTTCTTGATGATTATTTGATGAAGCTAAGGTAATAGTGAACATATATGCATTCATGACCTATAGTTACTTTGTTTATCGCATGTTTGCCCAAATGTTTATCATGATTTTGGGAAATATTTTACCCTTAGTATGGATTATATAGACTTGTGATCATCATAGACTAGATTCTGGAAAGTTTTGGGAAGTTCTGGGTAGTAGCCTATAGGAAAGCCCTCAAATTCTAGCATTGATTCTATGGCCACAAGCACAAAACTGGAATATTTTGGTTGTAGCCACATGGAGAAAGGCATGTGTGTGCAACTTGATCCTTCTGACCACATGCACAATTTGGCATGTGTGTTGTTGGGCTATAAATTCAGGAAAAATATAGTTCCAGCTCAGGGTGTGATCATCAGTGGATGTTGTCTAACATCTAGGTGATCTGGTGTCCCTGGGAGGTTGTAGTAAGTTTTAGGATGGTATATCCCATTTCTATAACTAGAAATTGGATGTTGGATCATGCATAGCAACTCTCGCCTCATGTTTACCTTGGTGAGCTTGTAAAAGCGAGTAAATGTGGTCCAGGTGGATATTGGTGGCCACCTGCCAATTCCACTTGGACACCCACCATTGCTTCTTTCAGTTTTTCAGTTTCCTTAATTGTAGCACAATTTACTATTTTTAGCAGTTTTTTTCGGATCCTAAACTTCTGGAGCCATTTTGAGGCCCTAAACGACGTTTTTTTGGAAATATACCGCCAACTATTTTTACCTAAAATCGTCTTTCTCATCGTAGTCCTCAGAGAGATCTTTCCAATGGGTTATCATGCACGTCAAACGGAGATAATATGACCAAGTCACGACCCTGGGAAGTTGGTTGTCCAACTCACCCCAACGGGGCCTATAAACTCTTGGAGCTACATCTCCTCGGGTTAGGGTTTTGGTTGTTTAGGGTTTGCTCTTATTGTTCAATAATAAAAGGCCCTTGAGCCTCATTGTAAGGTAGTTCAGAGGCATGTAGCAGCCACATCTCTTCTCAGAGATAAGCTACCATCGCCCTAGCTGGTTTATTTCCATTTCTGTTTGTCACCATATTTCAATATTTTACATTAATGAAATGAAGTATTATTTCCGCTGCATCTCTGTATTTATGGTTATCTCTATAATTTGTTGCGTTCCTTTTTAAATCTGGATCAGTGGTATCAGAGCAGTCTGCTTTTATTTCTCTATTTTTCTTTGCATGTCCCTGGAGTTAGGGCTTGAACTCGTCAAACCTTTGCAAGACCAACCTTGCAAATCCCGACAACCTCCCATGGCGGATGAAAAGAAAGATGAGGGGGCAGGAGATCCTATCAAAATCTTGCTCGAAGAAGCCCTTGAGTGACAAAGGAACACGATGATGGACAAATTTTCCTAGAGCCTTCAGCGGCTACCTAGGGTCGACACATCAACTTCCAACAACTACTCTAGAAACACCACACCATTTAAGTTACAAGTTAATTTTGAAATCCCCATATTCAAAGGTCAGATAGATGCAGATGCCGTCGATAATTGGTTAAATCTACTAGAGGGTTATTTTTTTGTTCATGATTTTCTAGTCGGGAAAAAATTATTTTCGCTTTTCTCAAAGTAGCTCCCCACGTCAAGGATTGATGGGAAACCTATTGCGAGCAGAAGGATGAACGTACAGGCTCACTATTTTTAGCCGCACCCACTTGGAATTAATTTCGGGATGTCATCAAGGAGAAGTACTACCCTGTCGGAAGCTATGAGGATCAATACATAAAGTGGGCCACGATGCGGCAGGGAAGGGACCAAGCCGTGTCGGAGTTTACTAATATTTTCCATACCCTTCGCACAAATTTGGGTATCAAGGATTCAAAGCAGCATTTGGTACTCAAATACCATGGCTACTTGCACAAGTACATCTAGGAAGAAGCGAGACTTTGGATCTGCGAATCCGAAGTAAGGGAAAGGTGCCCCCAAACCATAGAACAAAGGACAAAGCCAAGGCGGGGCGACCCAAGACAACCTATCAAAGATGCAAGCAAAGAACAATGCTGTGAAGTCGAAAAAGGACACGGGAAAGTGGTGTGAGTTCCATAAGAGCTCCACTCAAAACACAAGTGACTGTCGGGCCAAGCAGTGACTAGTGGCCAAGCTAAAGGTTTCAGAATCAGATGCATGTTCCGACTCTAAGTCAGAACCCAACAAGGGGAATGATAAAGGGAAGTAGATTATAGATGTAGAGCCCACCGCCATCGTTGCCACCATGAAGATCCAAAAGGAGGAACCCGAAGATCCAGAGGAGGAGGAGCATCTCTTCCACTCCTTGATGTGGGTAAAGGGATCCCCGCTACAGTTCATTACCGACAGTGGGAGCCACAAGAACCTTATTTCGGCAGAGGTCGTGAAGCAGCTGGGCTTACCAACCATAGCACAGCCACAACCGTACACCATGAGGTGGCTTCACCAAGGACGAGATCTTCGCGTGAGCCAGCAGTGTCGCCTTCCATACAACATCAAGCCCTTCACTGATGAGGTATTATGTAACATTGCTCCCCTTGAAGTTTGTGATGTATTATTAGGACAACCATACTTGTGGAAGCGATATGCTGTGTATGAATCAAGGCCCCGTGCTGTTATTGTTACTTTGGGAAATAAGTTGTATAGGATACCGGAGGTAGCATCGTCTACCGCCATCTCTTTGGTTACTGCAAAACAATGCAGTAAGCTCATTTCGAAAACTGGGAAATTTGTTTTCCTGATGATACGCCCTCAAGGAAAGAAGAAGACAGTGACCACGACCTCTAGACAGGGCCCCTCCACATGACAACTATAGATGGACAAGGTTGTGGAGGAGTACGAGGACATCTTCACCTCCCCCGCAGGGGTTCCTTTGCACTGTCAAGGTTCCATCAATCTGACCCCAAGTGCGCCACTGCCCAATTGACCAATCTATGGACCCTCCGTTCTAGAGAACGATGCAATCAAGAGACAGATTCAGGAGCTGCTGCAGAAAGGTCACATCTGTCCGAGTTCATCACCCCGTGGGAGCCCGATCGTGTTGGTACAGAAGAAGGATGGGACTTGAAGACTCTGTATTGACTATCGGGCACTGAAAAAGATCACTGTCCGTAATAGGTACTTGATCCCACGGATTGATGACCTCCTGGACCAACTGAAGGGGGAAAAATATTTCAGCAAGATTTATTTTAAGTCAGAATATCACCAGGTACCAATCGAACCCTCTGATGTGTGGAAGATTTCCTTTAAAGCCAAGGAGGGCCTTTTCTAATGGTTGGTTATGCCTTTCATATTGACGAATGCTCCTGCAACCTTCATGAGGCTAATGGACAACATCTTGTGGCCATTCACCAACTCATTGGTAGTGGTATACTTGGATGACATCCTGATCTTCAGCCAGAGTTGGGAAGCACACCTCCACCACATCCGACAGGTTCTCCAAACACCGTGACAGCACAAGTTATGTGCCAATTTGGAGAAATGCACTTTTGTCATGATCCAGGTTCAGTATCTTGGATACATTATTGATGAACATGGGGTGAATGTGGATCCAGCAAAGATCCAAGTCATTCGGGATTGGCCATCTCCAACCACTCTAATAGAGCTCTGTAACTTTCTAGGTCTTGCCAACTTCTACCGCAGGTTCGTGTTGGGATTTTCTCATATCACCTAGCCTTGAGTCAAGTCACCAAGGGAGGAGTGAAAGAAAAATTCTTTTGGTCTAAATCTCAATAGAAGGCATTCACAGAGTTGAAATATCACCTCTGTTCGGCACCAGTGCTCGCATTACCAAATTTGCAATATCCATTTGAGGTCGAGATAGATTCCTCTGACTATGCTATTGGGGAAGTCCTTACTCAACACGGGCATCCAATGTCATATCATAGTGAGACACTTTCAGACACAGTCTAGAAGTATCTCTCTTATGACAAAGAGATGTATTCCATTGTGCAGCCCTACCGACAATGGAAACATTACATTTTGGGGAAGGAAACGATCATCCACATAGACCACTGACCCCTGCAGTTCATACAGACCAAAGGGAAATTGCATAATGATTGCCATCAAAAGTGGTCCACATACCTGCAACAGTTCCATTTGAATATTAAGTATAAGAAGGACAACACCAATACTGTTGCAGATTTCCTCACTCGACCACCGATCATGTCGTTAACCACTGTGCTCAACTCTTGTGGGCACGAGACTTCTAATTGGCTACTTCTCTACAAAAGCGGCCCAGAATTCAACCACACATACCAGACACACTTGGAGGGTCGACATGTTCTAGATTTTCACCTCCACGATGCCTTGTTATGCCACCTAGGTCACCTTTGTGTTCCTTCAAGCGAGTGTGCCAAGATGATTTGGGAAACACACTACAGTCGGGCTACTGGGCATTTAGGGGTCGAGAAAACGGTGGCAGTACTACAAAAGTATTTCTATTGGCTGAATCTTAGACAAGATGTCAGGAAGTACATCAGATCATGCACTTCCCGTGCCATTTCCAAACTGACCATTAAGAAGCAAGGCCTCTATACCCCACTGCTTACCCCTAGTCGACCTTGGGAATCCATCTCCATGGTGTTGTAGCATTTTCTAGTTTTGATAAGTTAGAATAAATTAGACAAAAAATGAAAATTTATTTACAAAATGTTAAGATAGGATATGGACAAAAAGAATATTGAATAAAAAATGTTAGGAAAATATTTTTATAAATATGTCCATATCAAAGAAAATGTTAGGGTAGATGCCCTAAAAAATGAATGCAAAATAAAATGTTGGGCTACAAAAGAAAAAGAAATCAACTCTGAAAGTGTTTCAAATCTAAATGCCACTACTTTGTTCTAAATTCAGTTTGAAAAATAATAGTTGTGTGCAGTTTGTTTAGATGCCACACTGGGTTATTTTATCCAATTATATAGTTACATCGTAATTGGATTTGTTTTAAAGTAATTCTCATAGGTAGAAAATAAATTGGCTCAATAGTTTAATTTGAGCCAATGGAAGAAATAAGGTATAGAGATATATTGTTCACAAAAATAAAATATTGTGTTGCTAGTTCAAATGCACTCTAGAAGGATAAGTAAAAATGTTAGGAATAGAAGGGTAGGTAGAAATGTGAAAGTTTGAGATGCTAAAATGGTTATTTCCTAAAGATCGATATGGCATCGCATCATTCATGAGTGAATGAACCATTGGGTGGAGGAAAGTGCGACGTGTGATACCGTTGTCAACCATTGGATGACTGCCGATTGCTGACAATGGGATCATATCACATCGCATCATTCATGAGTGAATGAACCATTAGGTGGAGGAAAGTGCAATGTGTGATACCACTGTCAAATGTTGGATGGCTATTGATTGTTGACCATAGGATCATATCGCATCACATCATTCATAAGTGGATGAACCATTGGGTAGAAGAAAGTGCGATTTGTGATTCATATGCTATCACTTCATTCATTAAAACACCCGGACCCACAACTATCGCGTTTGCCTATCATATCGCGACCCCACCGTTCATTCCCCACTCACACGTTAAACTCCCTCCACCTCACCTTTCATCCCGCACACTCCTCCGCAATCATATGGCCCGCACTCCCTTTTGGCCCTCATTCACCGTTCGAAGTTCATCGGCGGGGGGCGAAATGGGAAGTCTTTAATACCGCCTATATAAACCAAAAAAGTACCTTTTAGTATTTTGGGACTAAAAATGCCAAAACCACAAACTGCTTTGTCTTACCCTCAAACGCAGTATCCTTCATAGCCATTACTGCCACCCCACGTCACGTTCACTTCATATTTCCCGTCTAATCATCTGTCGCATATCCGTTGCCCATTCATTTTTGCTCCCGCGCATTTATAACCAAATGTCCATTAATTAACCCGTTGAATAATTAATGAACTTTCAAATGTTCGGCGCCACCTTCCCACTCCATTTTTCTCTTTATAAACATTGTTTCATGCATTTCAAAGGTTACACAGTTAACTTTTGCGACCGAGAGTATTCTTCAAGCCCGCCTGCTCAACATCTCAGCCATTGTCCGACATTCTAGCATCCACTTGTCCTGTTCGCAAGCACGCCTTCAGGTCCACTTGTCAGTTACTTGTCTCCACTCTGTTAATTCCTTTTACCATTTTTCATTTACAGTTCGCAGTTTCGTTTAACAAAATGCCTCCCAAGGGAAAATAAATTGCTAAAGTTTCAAATCCTCTAATTCAACCACAGATTGATTTCCACCATACTCCATTAATTGACAAGGATTTCAAAATCATTGAGACTTCTTCTCAATTTGATTTATTTTAAATTTATTGTTGGTGGGAAGAGCAGCTAATTGACCAGAGTGATAAAATTGGGCTCTGGGAATCCAAATTAACCCACTATATTTTTCCACAAATACATAGAGCTCCAGAGTTCATGAGAAAATGCCATGAATCCTATGATCCCAATGAGAGAGCCATTATCTCACCTATTGGAGAAATCCTCTATCCTATTAACGTTAATTCAATTGAGAAAATGTTGCAGGCCCCTACCACTACACCAACTCATCCTTTTTCTCATGAAAACCTGATAGAAGCTTATAAAAAATTGGACTTTACTAAGAGATCCCAGACACTGGAACTATTTTTAGTAATTGGTAGTCCTCTACCAAAGAGAAATCCCCCTTATGGTTCATCTATGTTTCCTGATAGAATGAGGCATATTACTACTATCCTGTGCTATTTCCTTGGTTATCACTCTGATCAGTCTGTCAATGAAGCTATCCTTGGTGTCTTATCCATGTTTTCTTCTAATTCTAAGCCTACTGTTATTTATGATTTCGGTCATTTCATAGTTGAAACCATACATGAGAAATTTGTCAAATTTAACACTGAAGAAGTATTCAAATATGCTTCAGTACTTGTGTATATGTTTATATATTTCCAAGGGGACAAATTTCCATTTTCTTTGCAGAAACTTGATGAAGAAGGATTGCCACAGTTAGTGATTTTCTGGACTTCAATTAGGATGAAGGAGAAAGAAGAATTCACATATAAGCAGTTCATAGAACTGTTTATTCATCCAACGCTCAGTCTTATTAGCGGCACTCCATTACCAAGGATCAATGAAAAGATTGTCAAAGAACTTCAGTTCATAGATCAAGCTGCAACATGAGATTGGTATTGCGACTAGAACTACACAGAAATCAGGGTTTTTGGCTATGAGCTTCCACCTTACAAAATACCAAAGTACCTCCCTGTTAGAATCTTTGCACTGGAGTACTTGAGGCAAAGATTGAATGCAAATGAAGTACATTTTGTAGCTACCAAAAATAAATCACAATTTAAGCTCAAAGCTCAAGTTGGTCCCTTCATTTGTAATACCAGGGTAGCAGGGGAGGAAGCTGATAAGATGCTAAAAGAAATGAAATTTTCTCTTAGTTTTTCTTGGGCATATGACCCATTAGGAGTCATCTCCAAACTCATGGTGGAAAATAAGTTCACACAATATCATCATACAACTAGGCCTGAGATAGAATAGTTCAAGAATCAGTTGGAATGGACAGAGAATACCCTCAAGGGGCTCTTTTTGTTCATATCCCAAGAAGAAGGAAATATCTTGTACAAGGCCCTCCATACAACTCAAGTCAGTTTGCAGAATCTGACGGGTATCCTCCTCCTTAATAACTTCCTTCATCAACACCATGACTGGGTTGAATATGGCATTGATTGTGGTGACGGTTGCCATGGCTTTCTTGTTATTGTGGGGGAGAAACGCAGATGATCAAAAGGATCAGAGAATGTGGGTGCTATCTCTGTGGCTTGCCGTAGGGGAAGGGGCGAGATGGATTATTGAGTTGAAAGAGAGGCGGATTAGACGTATAAAAGGTAAAGAGTAGTCATCCAACCGACATATATATATATATATGTGTGTGTGTGTGTGTGTGTGTACAGGTTCGGTGTTTTGATATAATGAAAGTTTACGAGAATTAAAAAAATATAAAAAGGAAAAGCATAAAATGGGGTTTATATCCGTGTTCATAGTGTCGGTGATAATCATTTCACTTTTATTCAATAAATCAAGAAGCCTTAATGAGGGTAATCCTTGATTAAATAAAGAAGGAAAAAAAGAATACTTACTATGCCTGCCTTTAGCCGCTTTAACAATATAGGAATTGGCATGAAAGAACCCTTACTATGTCTGCCTTTAGCTTTAACGGCCGAATTGATAGCAGTTGATCCCAAAGAGAAATGTAAAGTGATACCGTCATTATTGTAAGTTGGGAATGTCCTTTACGTTGGTCTGAAGAAAAGTAAAAGCAATCAAATAATGTAGTTAAACGATTCTAATTTGGGCCACATGCCCAACAAGGGGACTCTCACGATCACAAAAGCACACAAAAGAATGAGAAAATGAATAAGAATATTTAATATAATATAATAGGGAAAATGCAAGATGAGGAAATGAAAAAAATAATGAGTGGAAAAGGTAAGAGTCTAGAAAATATGTAAAATAATAGAATATATAAGAATGGAAAAATGGTGAGAATAAGATTTAAGAAAATAAATAAAAGAATAAAAAATGTATATGTAATTTATATAAAATAATATGATATAATTATATAAAGAATAATTTTATATATAATTGATAATGAAATGAAGGAATTTTTGAAATAATAATTTAATTATATTTAATAAAGAGATTGAATAGAATAATAGCTAATAAAATAAATAAGAAAGAATAAAAAAGTTAGTATAGCAGAGTATGAAACATGTAC
>APFE030399533.1:102138-119845 GCA_000404065.3 Pinus taeda
CAAATTAATATATATGGTTTTTCCTTTTAAAAATTTATTTTACAAATATTTAATTAAAAGAAGTATTAAAAGATTTTAAAGCATGTTCTTTTGTGTTGAATTAACCTATTTTCTTTTGATTTAAGAAATGGCATTGACTTGAATAAAGAGTAAAGTTGTTTAAAATTTTACCCAATTTGGAACTTTAATGTGGTAAATTTATTTGTTAAAGGTAAATTTATGATCCATTCCAATTCACTTATATGATAAAAGAGATATTAAACACATTACCTATTTAAGATTCAAGTGAATGTTTTTGGCAACATTGTTTTTTGAGGATGTGACATACTTACACATTAGGATCATACTAAGTTGTAGAATGTGTGTCTCTGCGCAATGATCAGAAATTGATTATTCATAGTTTATTGTAACTAAAGTAACTCTAAATATTGAAGTTTCTTGTTATTATGTTTATTTGTTTCTTTATATCGGTAGTCCATGTTAATGGTTTTCCATTCTGAGTGATTTTATTATTGTTCTTGGTAAAAAATCCAAGAAACTAGATCTAACAAGATCTTTGAATACCCATTACATTGTTAGATTTATCTATTCTCATTTTCTAACCCTTAATCATAAATAGCTCGAGTCCATAACCCAATGGTAATCTTGCAAATGATTATGAACTTAACCATCCTTGCAAAATTCCTTTGAGCTCCCTCACAAAATCCAAAGTATGCAAGCCTTCACAATAAATTAGATTACATTTAGGCACACCCAACTTATATCGGAAAAGTACCAATCCTAAAGTGAGAGAAGCTTTGATATTGATATGGGTGTCACCTTTGCACTTCTTCTTGGAGACTTTTGTGATATTGCTAGTGACATAAACATTCTAGGAGGTAGATCTAGGTTCTAACACACCACAAAGGAAAAAGTTGGAAATCACAAAGTGTGAAAATTTAGTAGGAAGAAAATATCTAGTCACTAAGAAAGTTTGGTTGTTTGCTTCACAAATTGAGCTCAATAAGAAAATAATTTTTTACTTGTGAAAGGAGGGTGGCATGTAATTTTCCTAGATTACAGGTAGTAAAAACTTTTGCATGACTATTAAGCACAAGTGAAACCATCCATCAAGAACGGGTATCTCTACAATAATTCTTAACAATGTTACATGATAAATGGGACAAAATAATGCTTTGTGGATTAGTTTAAAACCACAATCTTAAATTACTAAGCAAAGTAAGATTAAATATCAAGCAAA
This sequence comes from Pinus taeda, assembly GCA_000404065.3. Lineage (NCBI taxonomy): Eukaryota > Viridiplantae > Streptophyta > Pinopsida > Pinales > Pinaceae > Pinus > Pinus taeda. The sequence continues at coordinate 103,379 of APFE030399533.1, forward strand.
AAAGGAGAAGACTCACAAACAAAGGGAAGTTGTCAAGGTTTCTCAACATCCCTGCTTGGTAGAAGGGTAAAACTCTTGTTCAACAAAGTGGCTTGCGACCAAACTCCCTACTCAACAACCAAGGGAGAAAGTGTTTCCCTGAGAAAAGAAGGAAGAATCATGAAAATTTGGTCATGAATTGACATGACATTAGACAAGAAGTTGTAGTGATGGTAGGAAGCCACCATGGTGGTTGAGTGGGATTTTGTTAAAGGAAACAAAGGGACACCAAATAAAGATAAAGGATGAGGGAAAGAAATAGTAATGTTTTTTTATCTAGTTGAATTTCACACTTACTAGTTGAATTTCTAGAGAAAAACCAAGCGTAAGAAGAGAAATAAGTAGATTGAGTAGGGGAATAAAATCATGTCGTGGTAGTTTTAGAGTCCAAACCATAACACTATAATCTCAACACAATATCCCTTCATATTCTGTCTCTAAAAGTCACTAAAGATTCAAAGGCACAACCGTTTTTCTTACTAGAGTTTTACCCACACTATATTTTTCCCATGATAATATATTAATTTTTTCATTATATGTGTAATTGTTCTATCATGTTGACTTATTCGTTGAATATTGAATTAACTGCAACAACAACACACCTAATCTATATTATTGATCATCTTTCTCCACCGTTCCTATTACATGATCTTATCAACGTTTCAAACAAATTGTAATTTTAACTCATTGAATAAGGGGACGTTACTAGTAGTACCATTTCTCGAGTTGGGGTCAATTTAAAGGTTTTGGTTGCGATAGTGCCAATTTATCAAGACCACATATTCAAATAGGTTGTAATTTTAAGCATGAAAAAAGGGGTGTGCTGCTAATACCACCAATTCTTAATTTGAGGGTTGATTTTAAGTTTTTGGTTGGCAAAAATATTATTTTTAATACTACTATTGAAAACATTTTATTTTTTCTTAGATAAGAACAATTATATTTTGTATTAGATAGTAGTTGTAGTGATGGGTCCAGCCCAACCTTGTTACACTTACCAACGTTAATAATATGATTGTGAATGAATTTAATGATGAGTGGTTGGATTACATATGATATGTTTTATTTGACAGTTGATTGAAATGATTTAATAATTGGTTTGGAGTCTGCCCTTATGGTTTGTACTTGCGCTAACAATTGATGGACAAGTGTCCACTCCTTGGAATTGTCACCTCCGCTTTGGTAAGAGGGTCTCAAACCCTATCTTCAATCATTTTGCATGCACACTGTTTGAGTTTTGAGAGCTCTGTTTTATGGTTACATTGCACAGTTGTCTTTGTGTAAATTTATGTTGTTTCTGGTACTCTGGCTCGGCTCTTGACCTGGGAACTCGTCGGCTTCTCCATCTGGTAATGAACTCCTGTTTTAACCTGATTATTCTGTCATTATTTCTCTGTCTACACTTAATATTTTTGTCGAGTTGTGAATCTTTGGTTTGCTTGTTGGACTCTGAGATTTCTCTATGTACAATATTAATGTTGGTGATTTGCTGGGTTGTGTGACTCCTTTCGGTCTTGAATCCTTCTATGCGACTGTTGTTGAGTTTATGGTTGTATTCCTCGGTTTTGTAAATAGGATGCGGTCGCAAGGTCTCGGCTTCAGCTTCTTCAGCAATGCAAAGGTAAGATTTATGTTCTATGCTATCAACCTTTCCCTCTCTTCACAATGTTAAACAAAGACACTTGCTCCTTTGTGAGCAGAGTGACCCTAGGTGACTGCAATGACTGCGACCTGTCTTTGTAAGGTAAACTCGAACCCTGGTTTCGTTCTTTTCTCCTGTCTTTACTTTCTCTGCCACATATTACTCACAAGCTCCAATTAATGTATGTCGTTGTAGGTGTATTTGTCCTGGAGGGTTTTGGACTTTGGCTCCTCGATGCTCTGGCTAGTCCCGGGTAGGGTCGTTCCCTATTTTCTTTGTAACTTGTGTTCTATTGTCATAGGCTAGGGTTACAATGATTTTGTTTCAATGTTTTGACACCATTGACTGTATGTAGTCGTAGGTTGTTGGCTTGCATGGTTACTCTGGTGGGTAGTTGCTGTAGGGTTTGTTTTGCGAATAGGGTTTCTAGGGCTGCATGCTATGATATCCTTGGAACCTTATATAGTGTTATTATATGGATTGTATGTATATTTAAACGAGGTTCTGGAACTGTGTATGTTCAAACAAAGATTTCTCATGCTTATTTTATAAATGAAACAAGAGGGTTTACTCTTCAGGCATACCTGTATGATTTGTTTGACTTGTTGTTTAGAAGTACTTGCGTCTTATCTTTACTTTGATGCTCGAATTATGTAAACTCGTCCAAGATTCCTCTGCACTTGTATGTTTGATAGATTTAGGGACTGTATGCCCTCGTTTATGCAACGTGTTCTTTAATTGTGTCTGTAAACTCGTTTATATTTGTAGGCCTGTTTAAATCAATGCAACTAAAAACACATATGTATGTGCATGCTTGTGGAACAAAACAGACAATAGACTTTCACTGTTTCTGGAAATTGAATAGAACGACAGATAGATAAACAATTACAAGATATTGGAAAAATGTCTGTGTGCTCAGAGATATTTTATTAGCTTTTTTTCCCTCTCTCTCCAAAAAGTCGAACCTCTTACAATTGTGTTTTGTTCTTTTTAAATGATTGCATGGAACTGTTTTCTTCCAACTGCTGTTGGTTACACATTTTAGTTACAAAAAATGTTTATTGTCCTACGTTACAATCTTGTAAAAGTTGACATGAAAATAAAATTAATTGCTTGCAACAATTTACCTAATTAATCCTCTACCTTCATACATATTTTTCTTTATTAAATTAAAAGCAACATAAACAAAAACAACTACAATGTTCACTTAACATATTCCTCTTCGGTCCTCTCAGAGACCAAATAGCCTTTCATCATGATGACCCGTCAGCTAGATGCTCTTGCATCAGGCTCCTAGGGTAAGAAAAAGTCATGGTTCTGTTCCATGAGCTCCTGCAAAGAATAACCCGCCTTCTGTATCTGTGCCGCGTTGAGCCACGAACTGTCCTCAATTGGACAGTTCTTCCACTTGACAAGGTATCGCAGATACTCCTTCCTGCGAGTCCTCTTGGCTACCTGTGTGTCTAAATCTTCTTGATCTCATGGGGTTGAGCCGAAGGCATGTGCCTCATCCAAGAACTGTCTCCAACTTGGGTGTCCTGTTTTGGCCGTACCACACTGTCTTCCTCCGGGTTGGCAGTATATGGGAACAGGTCTGCGACGTTGAAAATAGGTGATATGCCTATATCTGGTGGCAGCTGTATCTCATAAGCGTTGGCTGAGAATTTACGCAAAATCTTGCAGGGACTAATCTTCTTGAATTTTAACTTGTTATATGCGCCCTTAGGAAACCGTTCTTTGCATAAGTGTGCAAGGACTTCATCACCTACATTGAATTGGACTTCTCACTGCTTTAGATCTGCCTGTTGTTTGTATTTCTGAATGTTGTCCTGCAACCTTGATTTCACCTGTTTGTGTAGTTCACCCATCGCTTCAGCAAAATCTTCCCCATCAACACTTCTCTTCTCCAGCTTTCCTAGATCCCGCAACTCATGTATTCCGTGAGGATGCATGCGTACAGGATCTGAAACGGACTGTGTCCAGTGTTGTGGTTTGGTGAATCGTTATAAGTGAATTCTGCTTGAGTGAGTGCACGATCCCATAACCATGAATTTTCCCTAGTCAAGCTCCGTAACAAGTTCCCCAAACTCCTGTTCACCACTTTTGTTTGCCTATCAGTCTATGGATGATATGTAGAACTGAAGTTCAACTATGTGTCCAACTTCTTCCACAGTGTGTGCCAAAAGTGTCCCGTGACTTTTGCGTCCCTGTCAGAAACAATAGATTTGGGTAGGCCGTGTAATCTAACAATCTCCGTGAAAAACAAGTGAGCTACGTGAGTGGCATCACTGGTTTTTCGACAAGGGATGAAATGTGCCATTTTCGAAAACCTGTCTACCACCACCATCACCGAGTCATAACCTCACTGTGTTCTAGGTTAGTCCTAAGACAAAGTCAATGCTGACTGAGTCCCATGGTCTACTTGGAACAGGCAGTGGTGTGTAAAGTCCGGTGTTTTGACTATGTCCCTTCACCAGTTGGCAGACTTTACACCTATTCACATACCGCTGTACATCCCTTCGCATTCTTGGCCAGTAATAGAAGTGTCCAAGTTGCTCCAAAGTTTTGTCTATGCCGAAATGTCCAGCTAGACCCCCGCTATGCTTCTCCTGTATAATATTTTCTCTCATCGAACAATCAGGAATACATAACTACCCCCTCTAAACAGTGGTTCCTCCTGCAAGTTGTAGTCCAACCATGGACTTTTGTTCCTCAGCACGGGATTTTGACAGGCTTCATAGGCCTCTTTGAAATCCGTGTCGGTCTGGTACAAATATTTCAAATGCTTGAAACCCAACACCTATATTGTACTTTCCTGTAAGAGCAAGGCTCTTCTGCTCAATGCATCCGCCACCTTGTTGGCCTACCCACTGATGTGTTTTAACACAAAGGTGAAACTCTGCAAATACTCTACCCATTTGGCATGCTTGTGGTTCAATTTATGCTATTGCATTACATATTGCAGCGCTGAATTATCAGAAAATAACACAAATTCACTCCCCAACAGGTAGCGTCTCCAATGCTCTAAAGCTTGGATGACAATAAAATTCCTTGTCATATGAGGAATACTTCTGCTTGCTTTCGTTCAATTTCTCGCTGAAAAATGCAACAGGTTTGTCTTCTTGGCTGAGTACAACGCCAATAGTTGTACCACTTGCATCGCATCGAACCTGGAAAGGCTTTTTAAAATTTGGTAACCTTAGAATTAGCCTTTCTGTAATTTTCTTCTTTAGGAGCTGAAAGTTGTCCTCTGCTGCCTTGGTCCAATAAAAAGGTTGACTGGCCTTTTTGATAGTGTTCAGCATAGGCGCGCAGATTTCACTAAAGTTTCTTATAAATTTGCGATAGAAACTTGCCAGCCCATGAAAACTACGTACCTCAAATAAGCTCTTCGGAGATGGCCAGTTAATGATTGCTGCAATCTTTTCTGGGTCCATCTTTAACTCATCTTCTGCAATTACAAAGCCTAGATAAATCAGTTCCCTTTGTAGGAAAGTACATTTTTTCAAATTTATCAGCAGTTTATTCTGTTACAATTTCTACAGCACTCTTTGAACATGTTGAAGGTGCTCCTCTTTAGTCTTGCTGAAAATTAATATGTCGTCAAGGTACACTATCACAAACTTGCCGATGAACTCTTTCAGCATTTCGTTCATCAACCTCATAAAAGTACTAGGGGCGTTACTCAAACCGAACAGCATGACCAGCCACTCGTACAACCCTTCATTAGTCTTGAAGGTTGTCTTCCACTCATCTCCTTCGCTGATCTGGATCTGATGATAGCCACTCTTTCGATCAATCTTCGTGAATTATGCTGCCCCACTTAAGCAGTTCATCATATCGTCCATCCTTGGTAGGGGAAACCTGTACCTAATGGTGATTTTGTTGATGGCCCGTGAATTCATGCACATCTGCCATTCTCCTCCTTTCTTGGGAGCGAGAACTGTTGGTACTGCACAAGGGCTCAAGATTTCCCTTATCATCCCTTTATCTAGCAACTCCTGCACTTGTTTCCTAATCTCTTCATTATCTTTGGGGCTCATCTGATATGTTGCCTTATTTGGTGAGCTTGCTCCGGGTATGAAGTCGATATGATGACTAATGCTTCTTTTGGGAGGCAACTTGTCCGAAAAATCATCAACTATAATGTCTCTGAATTCCTGCAGCATCTCTTGAATTTTTGCAGGAAAATCAAACATTTCTGTGTGCAACAGCATTGTCTTTACCCTCCTCACAACATCATAATTCACTTCACTTTCCTCGATCTGTTTCACAAACTGTTTTCCACCTACTAACAATGCTTTTGTCCCGCTTGCTTCTGCTATCTCCTCTTCCTTGATGGGTACAAGCGTATGCTTGATTCCATCTTTAACAAACTTGTAGCAGTTTGTTTTCCCATCGTGTACCACTTTTTGATCATACTGCCATGGTCTTCCTAGCAGTATGTGACACACGTCCATTGGCATAATATCACAGATAACTTTGTTTTTGTACCTACCAATGTGAAATTCAACCTCACACTGTTCATCAACCAACAGCTGGCGGCCTTTCTACAGCCACGACACCTTGTAAGGGGTGGGGTGCTTAAACCGCTTCAAACCCAACTTCTCCACCATCTCGGTGGCAACCAAATTATCTATACTCCCACTGTTAATGATCAATTTGCAGCACTTCCCATGTGATTTGAAAACTATCCAGAATAGTGCTTTCCGTTGGGTCTGTTCTGCTGTTTCCTTGGTTGGCTTCAGCAATACTTTGTTTAGAACTAAGGCCTCGCCCGTTTCCGCTACATTTTTTGCTTCTTGGGGCGGTGCCTTAGCTTCCTCAAGCTGTGCAACAAATGTTCCCCTCTGGCTAGCTTGCTCTACTTCAAGGCATTCAAAATATCTGTGCCCCCACTTGTGGCACTTGTAGCACTGGAAATTAGCTCCTCTACCTCGATCATTCCCTCTTCCTCGCTGATATGGCCTGCCACCTCTAGTGCTGTCTCCTTTCTCTGTTGTTCCTGAAGCCTTGGAGTTGCTGCCCTCTTCGCTATTATTAGTAGTTCCTCCTCTGCCATAGGACTGTTCTCGTCCTCTGTTGGTTCCCCGTTCTCTCCTAGCATTTTATTTCCAAGTAATCTTTTCTTCAGCCTTCACAACACTCTGATAGGCTTCTTCTATATTTATCGAGGAAAGAATACTGATTTCATCCAGTATTTCGAGTCTCAAACCATTTACGTATCTTGTTGTCTTCTCAAGAGTGTCATCGGTATAACCAGCTCTCAAGTTCACCCGGTAGAATTCTTCTGTATACTCCCTTACTGTCATCCCTTTTTCTCTTAAGTTCTGCACTTGTCGGTAAAGTGAAACCTGGTAATCCTTAGGCAGAAATTTGCCTTTCAGCTTGGCCACCATCCTTGACCACTTCTTTATCAGTGGTTTGTTCATTCTCCTTCTCTCTTCTTGGACACTGTCCCACCACAAGGCTGCGTGTCCCTTAAATTTGGTTGCAATGAACTTGACTCTCCGGTCCTCGCTGATCTCTTCACTTTCAAAATACTTGTCCAACTCGCTTACCCAGTCCAACAGAACTTCCGTGGACAGGCTGCCATCGTAGTTAGGAATATCTGATTTGGGCTTGCTGTTGGCCAACATAACTGACCTCAACAACCTCATCTCTGGCCCTTCCTCATCTGATCCGTCTGTTGTAACTATAGCTTCCTCCTTGTTGTCATCTCCTATTTCTGGATCCCTTCTCCTTCCTGCCTCCACTGCCTCTAAATGAGTAGAAAGGATCCTTATTTCTTCCCTCAATCCTTCGTCTGCTGCTCTGTGCACACATCTCCCACATCCTCGTCTTCCAACTTCCATATCCTGACTTTTTCAACTTCCTGCTTTGATACCACTTGATGGGTCCAACCCAACCTTGTCACACTTACCAACGTTAATAATATGATTGTGAATGAATTTAATGATGAGTGGTTGGATTACATATGATATGTTTTATTTGACGATTGATTGAAATGATTTACTAATTGGTTTGGGGTCTGCCCTTATGGTTTGTACCTGCACTAACAATTGATGGAAAAGTGTCCACTCCTTGGAATTGTCACCTTTGCTTTGGTAAGAGGGTCTCAAACCCTATCTCCGGTCATTTTGCATGTGCATTGTTTGAGTTTGGAGAGCTCTGTTTTATGGTTACGTTGCGTGGTTCTCTCTGTGTAGATTTATGTTGTTTCTGGTACTCTAGCTCAATGCTTGACCTGGGAACTCATCGGCTTCTCCGTCTGGTAATGAACTACTATTTGAACCTAGTTATTCCGTCATTGTTTCTATGTCTGCACTTAATCTTTCTGTCGAGTTGTGAATCTTTAGTTTGCTTGTTGGACTCTGAGATTTCTCTGTGTACAATGTTAATGTTGGTGATTTGCTGGGTTGTGCGACTCCTTTCGGTCTTGAATCCTTCTATGCGACTGTTGTTGAGTCTATGGTTGTATTCCTCGGTTTTGTAAACAGGAGGTGGTCGCAGGGTCTCGGCTTCAACGTCTTTAGCAATGCAAAGGTAAGATTTATGTTCTATGCTATCAACCTTTCCCTCTCTTCACGCTGTTAAACTAATACACTTGCTCCTTCGTGAGTAGAGTGACCCTAGGTGACTACAATGACTGCAACCTGTCTCTGCAAGGTAAACTCAAACCCTAGTTTCGTTCTTTTATCGGTCTTTACTTTCTCTGCCACACATTACTCACAAGCTCCAGTTAATGTATGTCGTTGTAGGTGTATTTGTCCTGGAGGGTTTTGGACTTCAACTCCTTGATGCTCTAGCTAGACCCAGGTAGGGTCGTTCCCTATTTTCTTTGCCACTTGTGTTCTATTGTCATAGGCTAAGGTTACAGTAATTTTGTTTCAATGTTTTGAGACCGTCGACTATATGTAGTCGTAGGTCGTTGGCTTGCACGGTTACTCTAGTGGGTAGTTGTTGTAGGGTTTGTTTTGCGGATAGGGTTTTTAGGGCCGCATCCTATGATACCCTTCGAACCTTGTATAGTGTTATTATATGGATTTTATGTATATTTAAACGAGGTTCCGGAACTGTGTATGTTCGAACAGAGATTTCTCGTGCTTATTTTATAGATGAAACAAGAGGGTTTACTCTTCAGGCATACCTGTATGATTTGTTTGACTTGCTGTTCAGAAGTACTTGCGTCTTATCTTTACTTTGATGCTCGAATTATGTAAACTTGTCCAGGATTCCTCTGCACTTGTATGTTTAATAGATTCAGGGACTGTATGCCCTCGTTTATGCAACGTGTTCTTTAATTGTGTCTGTAAACTCATTTAGATTCGTAGACCTGTTTGAATCAATGCAACTAAAAACACATATGTATGTGCATGCTTGTGGAACAAAACAAAGAATAGACTTCCACTGTTTCTGGAAATTGAACAAAATGACAGATAGATAGACAGTTACAGGATATTGAAAAAATGTCTGTGTGCTCAGAGATATTTTATTATCTTTTTTTCCCTCTCTCTCCAAAAAGTCGAACCTCTTACAATTGTGTTCTGTTCTTTTTAAATGATTGCATGGCACTGTTTTCTTCCAACTGTTGTTGGTTACATTCTGTTGGTTACATATTTTAGTTCCAAAAATTGCTTATTGTCCTACGTTACAATCTTGTAAAAGTTGACATGAAAATAAAATTAATTACTTGCAACAATTTACCTAATTAATCCTCTACCTTCTGACATACTGTTCTTTATTAAATTAAAAATAACATAAACAAAAACAACTACAGTGTTCACTTAACAGATTCCTCTTCAATCCTCTCAGAGACCAAATAGCCTTTCATCATGATGACCCGTCAACTAGATGCTCCTGCATCATGTAGCCACACAACTCAACATAATAATACAAAAACATGATCATTGTCCAGAAATACATCAAACAAAGTTGTCTAAAATATGGAATTCACTAACTAAAGAAACAAAACATTCCTTCACAAGGGATTTTGGATAGCTACTACTTGTATAAATTTTGTAAAAATTCCTAGCATTGGACAAAATTTGTAAAACATTAAACACTAGTATTAAATAAAGGCATGTTGACCATATGCTTCCTCTTGGTTCTTTGTGTTGGCCTAAAAAAATTGATTTACAATTATCATTTCCACATCTTGTTTTTGCAGTCTTATCTTCTTTAACCTCTTCCATTATAGAGCCGATTGATAGTTTAACATTTGAAGTAGGATTTATAAACAGAGTCATAATGATTTGTTGAATACCAACACACAAATTAAAAATCAATGTTTCTAGCTTCCTCTTGGGAATTCATCCTACTAGTAATAGGGAAAATAAAATTCTTATTATCAATGATGAAATGTTCTTGCCTCGTCAAAGTTCCGTGGATATCAATGTTCTCACACAATGGACATCTCCTAGAATGCCCTTGGCTCATTTCAAATGCACTACATAATATCTATAAAAACCTCATACCACTGCTCACTACTAACAATCTATCATAAACAATTGCATGCCTCCTTTCCAACATGCCCTTAAGTAATTGAAAACATAACAAAAGATAATTAGTTTGTGAGATTCAACCACTAACCTTTTATTTTCAGCATAAAGGGGGGAGATACCATAAGCTTAAAGAGAAACAAAGGAATTCTAGGCCACTAAACCAAGAAACAACTCACACTAGAATTAATGAACCAAATGGGATGATGAGCCCCAAATTTGGTAACTTGTTGGGCTCATTTGGCCTAATTATTCTTGTTCAGTCCTTGTTCAATCCTTCATTTTTAATAGCTTATGCATTATTTTTCAGTATGTTTATGTCATTTGTACGATTAAGGGTAGTCACTCTTCCTAGGTGGCTAACACGTGCTCATTTCAGGTTTTTGGACACATGTTGGAGCAAAACCGAGCAATCATGGGCTAGAAGACAACCAAGCTTGAGGTGAGGATTCGTAGGGGGGTTGCACAAATGTAACATGGTTAATTTTTTTACTAACTAATGCACCATTTGTCTCTTATACCACTCCAATATATGAATTTGGTTTATAATTTAAGGGATGGGGGAGAATGAAACCCCACTTTTTGTTCTAAGGCATCTAATGACTTCCTTTCTAATTCTTATAAATGGTCCTCTTGGTCAAGTTCCCTTAGTGTTCAAGACCTTAAAACCAAATGAATTCGTTTTTTATCCTCTTATAATTCAGATTTGTTGGTTGAGCTTCCTTAGTATTTAACACATTGAAACCTATCGACTTCCTTTCTTAATCTCTTAATAATTGTTGTAAGCTCATCACTTATTGGGAAGCTCTAAGCATCAATTTGATAATTAATCTCGAATTCCAAATTACAGAAATATTTTGATATATATTTCATTAATTGGTCTTCCTACTTAAACTATGATCAATACTTCCACTTAATTATTTAAAACTCTACCCATATCTATTCAATAATATTTCCTTAATTTCCTTTAAAATGAAAAAAACCCACACCTATCATCCCTATAAAATACGTTAAAAACTTAGTAAATGTAACCTTTCTAAAACCTTTTCTAAACGAATAACATTATAGTAAAGATTAATTCAATAAATAAAATTATAATAAAGAATAAGTTATTTATTATAATAAAGGGTTGTTACATCATTTTTATAATAATATTTTTGGTTGCAATAATTTAGTCACTTTAGATTTCTTTGTGAAGGCAGAGTGATGATTTCAATAATGAGATGCGATTAAAATGATGAAATAAATAAGAGTATAAAATATAATTTTGATAGGATATGTATTAATACCATTTACTCTAACAAATAATTGTTAAGGAAAAGCAAGTATGCATTTTTAAAAATGAAAATAAATTTTTAGTTTTAGTTAGAAGAATAGAAGAGGGAATGAAGGGAAAAATTGTAGATATTAGTAGTTTTTGAATTTTAAATTTATGAGAATTTATAGTATTGATTTATAGTTATTATATGTAATATACTTGATTAAATAAAAACAGGGTAGATCTATGCTTATTTGAAAATTACTATATGTAAAAATGATTAAATTTTTTGAGATAAAAATCATTTTTAAAGTAAAAAGAAATTTAATCTTTCTTCAATAAATCAAAAATTAAAACTAATTAAATTAATTAAAAAAACATTCAAAAATATTTTTCAATCATTTTATTATTTAAATTTTAAATATATAAAGAGCAAAAATAGAGTACAACAACAAAGAAGAATAATCTTCCCCATCAAAATAACAAAGGGCAGGGATCCAACTCCAAACCTTTGGCGGCCTCGGTTTCACCTTGTCCTTCTAGAATTTTTGTAGGTTTCACCTTTGGTTCGGGCCCCAATAAATCTAAAATGTAAATCGCAAATCTTGATTTAAAATGAATCACAGTTAGAATTGACAGGCGACTGAAATTATTCTAGTGCACACGTGTTTACCCAAGATGGGTGGAATTATTAAAGTTGTGCGAAGATTAAATCATAGTGCGGTACCGTAAACTTCTGGTTGTCAAGATTTTTTATTATTATTATAGATATTTCCGAAGATCCGTAAAATCAGGTGATTCCTAAGGAGATTTGTAAAATTGAGTGAGTGAGGCCCGCACCAAGGAGATTTGTAAAAGTAGGTGAAGAGGGACCGCTGTAAGCAGATTCGTAACATTATTTTAAATGCATTCATTGTACCTAGATGGAAGACAATTATGAACTCTACCCAATTGAGCCGCTTCTCTCCTTTGGACTTATAAATACGTAGTACGTGCAATAAATAATGTTTCTCTCCGTTGTTTTCATCAAGTTCGTTGATGATCGGTTCATACCACTTTCGCCCATGGTCATTGGATGTGCCCTCTTCCCTATCCATATAGGGATGTTCGATTTTGTTATCATTCCTCGAGGTTGGATCTTATTGTGCTGATGGCCCCCATTGGCTCCATCTCTCACTTGGTTAATGCTTTAGTTGTTTGTACATTAGACTCATTATTTCAAGGATCTAGTCAAACATTCCATTGATTAATCTAGTTGTTTTTTCTTCGTGGATTGTATCCTAATAAAATTTAACTAGGATTGGAATTGATGTAGTGATTTTGATGACCCCTTGATGTTTCTTTGTAAGATATGAATGATTAGAAATTGATTGCTTATAGTTGGTTGTAATTAAGTAATTTTGTTTTTTGTTATTATGTTTATTTGTTTTTTTATTTTGGTAGTCTATGTTAATGGTTTTTATTTAGAGTGATTTTATTATTGTTTTTTAAAAAGTTAAAGAAATTAGATTTAGCAAGATTTTTTGAATGCCCATTACTTTGTTAGATTCATCTATCCTCATTTTCTAACCGTGGATCATAAACAACTGGAGTCCACAACTGAATAGTAATCTTGCGAATCATAATGAACTTAACCATCCTTGCAGAACTCCTTTAAACTCCCTTACAAAATCCAAAGAATGTAAGACTTCATAATAAATTATATTACATTTAGGGACACCTAACTTAGATTGCAAAAATATTGATCCTAAAGTGAGAGAAGCTTTGATATGGATAGGGATGTCACCTTTGCACTTCCTCTTGGATACTTTTGTGATATTGCGAGTGACATCAACATTATAGGAGGTAGATTTAGATTCCAACACACCACAAAGGAAAGAGTTGGCACTCACAAAGTGTGAAAATTTAGTAGGAAGAAAATATCTAGTCACTAAGAAAATTGGTTGGATGCTTCACAAATTGAGCTCAATAAGAAAAAAGCTTTTAACTTGTGAAAGGAGGGTGGCAAGTAATTTTCCTAGATTACAAGTAATAAAAACTTTTGCATGGCCATTGAGCACAAGTGAAACCATCCATCAAGAAAGGGTAGCTCTATAATAATGCTTAACAATGTTACATGACAAATGAGACAAAATAATGCTTTTGTGGATTACTTTGAAACCACAATCTCAAGTCACTAAGTAAAGAAGTAAGATTAAATATCAAGAAAAAAGGGAGAAGACCCAAAAGCAAAGAGAAGCTGACAAGGCTTCTCAACAACCCTGCTTGGTAGAAAGGTAACACTCTTGCTCAACAAAGTGGCTTGTGACCAAACTCCCGACTCACAGACCAAGGGAGAAAATATTTCCATTGAGAAAAGATGGAAGAATCCAAAAAATTTGATCATGAATTGACATGACATTAGACAAGAAGTTGTAGTGATGGCAAGAAGCTACCATGGTGGCTGAGCGGGATTTTGTTAAATGAAACAAAGAGATACCAAATAAAGATAAAGGAGGAGGGAAAGAAAAAACAATATTTTTAATCTAGTTGAATTTCACGCTTACTAGTTCAATTTCTATAGCAAAACCAATTGTAAGAAGAGAAATAAGGTTGAGTATGGGAATAAAATCATGTCATGGTAATTTTCGAGTCCAAACTATAGCACCATAGGCTCAACACAATATCCCTTCATAGTTTATCACTCTAAAAGTCACTAAAGATCCAAAGGCACAACCATTTTCCTTACTAGAGTTTTACCCACACTAAACTTTTCGCATGATAATGTATTCATTTTTTCATTATGTGTGATTATTCTATCATGTTGACTTATTTGTTGAATATTGAATTAATTGAAACAACAACACATCTAAGCTAGATTATTGATCAAGCGACCATCTTTCTCCACCCTTCTTGTTATATGATCTTATTAACGTTTCAAACAAATTGTATTTTTAACTCCTTGAATAAGGGGATGTTACTAGTAGTACCACTTCTTGAGTTGGGGTTGATTTAAAGGTTTTGGTTGTAATGGTGCCAATTTATGAAGACCACATATTCAAATAGGTTGTAATTTTAAGAATGAAAAAAAGGGTGTGCAACTAGTACCACCAATTCTTAATCTATAAGGGTTGATTTTAAGTTTTTAGTTGGCAAAATATCAATTTTTAATGCTACTATTGCAATTTTTTTTATTTTTTCTTAAATAAGAATAAGTATATTTTGTATTAGATATAGTTGTAGCCATAATGCTCAATATAATAATACAAATATATGATCATTGTCCAAAAAAACATCAAACAAAATTGTCCAAATTTTGGAATTCACTAACTAGAGAAACAAAACATTCCTTCACAAAGGATTTTGGATCACTACTACTAGTATAAATTTTGTAAAAATTCCTAATATCAAACAAAATTTTTAAAACATTAAGCGCTAGTATTAAATAAAGGCATGTTGACCATATGCTTCCTCTTGGCTCTATGTGTTGGTTTAAAAGTTTTGATTTACAATTATCATTTCCACATCTTCTAGTTTTTGCAAAGTCTCATCTTCTTTAACCTCCTCCACTATAGATCCAATTAATAGTCTAACATTTGAAGTAGGATTTATAAACAGAGTCACAATGATTTGTTGAATACCAAACACACAAATTGAAAATCAATGTTTCTAGCTTCCTCTTGGGAATTCATCTTACAAGTAATAGGGAAAATAAAATTCCTATTATCAATGATGAAATGTTCTTGCCTCGTCAAAGTTTCATGGATATCAATGTTCTCACACAATGGACATCTCCTAGAATGCACCTGGCTCATTTCATATGCACTACATAATATCTATAAAAACCCCATACCATTACTCACTACTAACAATCTAACATTCCCTTAAGTAATTCAAAACACAACAAAAGATCATTAATTTTTGAGATTCAACCACTAACCTTTTATTTTCAACATAGAGGGGGGAAATATCATAAGCTTCAAGAGAAAAAAAGGAATTCTAGGCCACTAAACCAAGAAACAACTCACACTAGAATTAATGAACCAAATGGGGCTAGGCAACCTAGAACCATGAAGCCACTAAGTAGAGTTGTGTGAACTAGGATACTAAAAATGAAAACTGAAAACCCACAAAAGAGAACCAAAACCCAATTCAAAGCCTTAATTCAGACAAGGATGAAATAAAGCAAGGAATCATAGAACAATAAACCATAAAAAGTTCACATATTTTATACCTAAATCCAAATCGATTATCCTACCTATAATAAAAGTCAAACTCAAGTGCAATTGATCAACTTGATACCACATTAAAATGTTGAGTGTGTGAGGGTACCAAGGTAACATGGTTATTTTTTTACTAACTAATGCACCATTTGTCTCTCATACCACTCCAATTTATGAATTTGGTCTATAATTTAAAGGCTGGGGAGAATGAAACCCCACTTTTTGTTCTTTAAGGCATCTAGTGACTTCCTTTCTAATTCTTATAAGTGGTCTTCTTTGTCAAAGTTCCCTTAGTCTTTAACACCTTAAAACCTAATAAATTCCTTTCTTATTCTCTTATAATTCAACCTTATTAGTTGAATTTCCTTAATATTTAACACATTAAAACCTAATGACTTCTTTTCTTATTCTCTTAATAATTTTTACAAATGTGCATGAGAAAAGCTCTAAACATCAATTTGATACATAATTTCAAATTCCAAATTACAATTTTTTTTTAATACATATTTCATCAATTAATCTTCCTACTTAAAATATGATCAATACTTGCACCACTTAATTGTTTAAGGCTCTAGCGGATGTATTCAATAATATTTCTTTGATTTCCTTTAACATAAAATAGAAGTCCACCACACCTGTCATCCCTATAAAATAGGTTAAAAACTTAATAAATGTAACCTCTCTAAAACCTTTTCTAATCGAATAACATTATAATAAAGATTAATTCAATAAATAACGTTATAATAAAGAATAAGTTAGTTATAATAAAGGGTTGTTACATCATTTTTAATAATAATTTTAGTTGCCAATAATTAAGTCACTTTA
>APFE030399533.1:135433-176760 GCA_000404065.3 Pinus taeda
CCAACCAATATAAGGCAATTTATCCTTTGACTTGCAATTTTCTTATAAAATAGAAAAATAATTATTTAATTAAAATAAAATAGTTAAATTACTGTTATGTAAACATTTTGACTCATTGTTTTCACAACCCATAGATTTTTCCCATGGTAATTAGGGAATCCCATTTCAGTGATTTTGTTGATATACTCTTTATGTCTAAAAAATTAGGCTTTACCTTTGTATAATTATTGTTGTCTTCTAACATGAGGGTGTTTTTATAGGAAAATCTTCTCCAGGAAAGAGAGGTCACCTTCTGATCCAGAGCCCTCAACTAGTTCCTCAGCTACATGAGATGGGAGATCCGCTTTGGAATGAAGGAGCAAATTGGCTTAGACACAATCATAGGTTTGACTGGTCCCCACACTCTATCAATTCTTATGCTTTTTCAGCTTCATAACATAGGATTTTTTCTTCTTTAAAGACATTTATGTTGATAGAGGCATAAATTATAAGATAAATTCTTGGAGAGAGGTCCTATTAAGGATAAGATGTCAAAGAGAAACTTTTGTCAAAAGGAAATCTGGACCAACTTCCCTGTTGACTTCTTCAATGTGGCCTCATCTTTCAAGTTATGTGGAAGTGGAATGGTTATTGTTACGAGGCCTGGAGATTACTTCTCTTTCAGATGGTTCAATGGAAAATGATCTAACACGAGAGATGAGCTCCTTACTCCGTGGGGCATCCTCTTTTGTGTCAAGTGGATGGAAATATTAGAGATTGTTGTCTATGGTGATTCAAAAGTAATCATTGAGTGGGAAAACTAGAGATATGCTTTAGAGGCTACAACCATGTCGAGATGGATGGAAATAACGACGTCACTAATCATGTCTTTTTGTAGAATATCAATATCTCACATCTTCAATGATCAAAATCATTTGGCTCATCAACTGTCAAAAGATGGTTGTAGCAAGGTGTCGGGCATAATCAGATACTCTGTCATTGAGAATGACATGTTTTAGAGGTTGAGGATTATCAAAATTTGAAGGAATTTCTTTAGATTTTTGTGATACTTCTTCATTTGCACTAGCTCTATGTCTATGGTTATTAGTTTATATGTTTTTGGTGTGTATTTTAGTGTTATAGTTTTGTATTGTCCATGATGCATCCCTCATACTTAGATAAGGAAGGTTCGTAGTAATAGAAGTGGAGTGAACTTTTTGGGGGCTTCATATTTTTTGTTTTGTTTTGCTTGAAGGTTTCAAAAGAAGCCCTATGTAAGTTGTAAACTTTCTCATTTTTAATGAAAACAAGTTTATATTTTTCTCTCTGAAAAAGAATGAAAAAAATTAGGGAAAATTTTGATAAAACATTCTTCATTATAGTTTCTTAATTTAAAAATAAAATAAAAAGAAGAGTTATTTTCTCTTTATCTCATTTCAATGATTTTGATTCACGTATCTATAGTCTTTATGTTTGAAAAAATAGGCTTTATTTTTTATCAAGAGTGTATTATAGGTAAAGTTAAAAAAAAAAGGAATCTTGTTTCAATGATTTTTATTTATGTATATATAGTCCTTATGTCTAAAAATTTAGGCTTTACTTTTGTATACTTATTGTTGTCCTCTAGAGTGTTTTATAGCAAGCAAGTGTTTGCATAAATAAAAGAAATTTCTCAGACCAAAAATACCTCTATTTATTGTTATCCTTCGGCATGAGAGTGTTTTTATGAAAGCGTATTTTGATATATAGTCCTTATATCTGAAAATTTATGCTTTAGTTTTGTATAACTATGTATTATGTAACCCAGTGTAGATCCATCTTTACTTCGGATCTATCAAGTGTCGAGAGGGATCAAATCTCTCGAGGTGCAAATATTTACTCAAGTTCAATCTTTAAACCTCTTTTTTGAGTGCAAAACTTGAGGAAATGTTTGCACCTCGAGAGAGTTGATCTCTTTTGGCGCTTGATAGATCTAATGTTAAGATGGATCTACACTGGAAATGCCTTAAACCCCTAGATCCTTGATAGTCATTTGAATACACTATAGAGATTAAAATCTATGATCCTAATGATAACATCCCAGTAGTGGGTGCATTGCTGGCCCCAACTTAGGCTAAACCTAGCTACTAAAAGAAAAAAAGTTTTGTGGCCATGTTCTTTTGTTGCATAATCTAATGGCCTTCTTCAAAAATGAAACTTCCTTGCTAAATGTAGAGTTGTGTAACATAACAACTTATCAAAGTTGGAGTTTTTTTTTTTTTAATTAAAACTTTGGGGAAAAATATTATCATGTTATAAAATAAATAAAAATTGAATTGCTTTATAAAATTAAATAATGTTATGTTTAATTCGAAACATAAGATATTAAGTGTTTTTCATGGCTGATCTCTCATAATTTGTGTAAATCTTGTTGTTCAACTCTTAAAGGTAAAATTGGATATGTGTTCATGTGTCAACTCCTGGATTACTATGTCGAGCGAGTGCACCTTACACTAGAAGAAACGAGCCATGTGTTGCCACTCTAACATGATTTCCTGTTTTGAAGAGTCATAGCAATTAGGAGGGGGTTTGCCACTAAGTTAGTAAGATGAGATGAAGAGAGCACTATGATAATTTTCCACCTAATTTTGTACATTGGAAAGAAGTTTTAAGGGTTTCCCTTATACATTTAGAAGTGGAGAATTCTCGAGAGCCTACTTAAAGATTGATGGATGAGATCTCACCAAACGTTGACCTTTATCCATTTAAAGATAGATAGAGCTGGTCTTATTATCCATATAACCCACCATTGGACGTGAAGCATTTTCCATGGCTTGTTCATTTTATTACGCCGAATGCGTTCTCTCGATGGGTCTTGTATGTCTAAACACTGTTCATGCAAGCCAACTGGAGTGACCCATTTTTGTCCTCCTCTGATGAGTAAAACACATACAAGTGGAAAGGATTTTACAACGATCCTCATTTGGTTGACTATGGATGGCGAGTAGCTTCTATGTTTGTCATCTTCACTGTCCGTCTCATGGATCTCGTGCAACTCAGGCTATATGCGAGCCTACTCTTTCACTGTGGTTTCTTGTGCTTCAGTGGTATCATCTTGAGGACAAGCAAGGTGAAGCGAAGGTTTACAATGGTTTTAAGTCAGAAATCGATGAAATTAAGGAAATTGTGGAGCAACTGGGCGAGGCTGGTCTTTTCAGAGATGATTACAACGATGAAAAGTTGTTGAGTCAGTTCAACAAGTCTTCGTACTATGAGACAGATGAGGAGGAGCACGATGGTGCTAAAGTGGCAAAGGATATGGGGGATTTGTTGCAGAAATTATTTGTATCACTGAACAGAATTTGTTGTTTTCTCATAGAGATTTGTTGGCTTTTCTCTGAGATTGCAATGGATTGTGTCTAGCATTGGGTAATGAAGGGAAAAAAGGAAGAACAAGGTCTTTTGGCGTGTATGTGAAGAGAGTAAGCGAGCGAGGAAGAAGTTGGAAATCATGGCATCCTTCATTAATGACACTTATACAAACTCTCATTTCTCAATTACCTCAGCATCAGGGCAACCCCCTAGTGCAGTACACAGGGGAAGGCCACCAAAATTTCAGGAGGGCCATCATCACCAGTGGAGCGCACAAAGAATTTTGGTGGGTGCAGGAGAAGCACACAAGAGTAGCATCAATGGAGGAGGTATCTGTACATGTCCCGAGCTCCCCACATATTCTTCAATCCCCAAATCGAATCCCTGACCCTAGGTTGAACTTGGTTCACATTTCTGTTGTAGGAGGTCCATTAGATTTGTGTCAAAAATGCATTTTGGCAGACCCAAAATCTGTTCATGCAAACAAAGTAAACTTGCAGAGGTAGCTCTGGACCAGGCTCTCCACATTGACCCCAGGGACAATATTGCATCTCTGTTGAACTATTGGTCCCCCAAGCTTTTTGGTTATGAGGATTATGCTTCTATTCTTAGGGAGATTGGAAATATAACAGAATGCAAGAAGACAATTGAATGCTTTGAGTGGGCAGTTTCTCGTGAAAGGCGAAGAAATGAGCAAGGGGAATTGTTGAGCATTCTGATTAGCATGTTGGGTCAGCATGGGAGAGTGGGACTTGCAAGGCAAGTTTTCGGTAAAGCCAAGACAAAAGGCTATGGAAACACTTTTTATGCCTTCTCTACCGTCATCAATGCTTATGGTAGCGGTATGTGCAAGGAAGCTATTGCCATCTTTGAGTCAATGAAGAGGTCTAGTTGTAAGCCAAACCTTATATCTTATAATGCTGTCATTGATGCCTTTGCTAAGGGGAGTGTAGATTTCAAGCAAGCCTCAGAAGCTTTTGATGAAATGATCCGGGAAGGAATTCAACCAGACCACATTACATTCAAATCTCTGCTCTTTGTTTGCGTTTGAGGGGGGTTATGGGAAGAGGCTCTTGTAATTTTTGAAGAATAGTAATATCGATGAATTGTTCGAGATATTTTCACTTTCTATTTTCGAAAGAAGCTTTGGAGAAAATGAACACAACCTGTGGATCACAAATAAAATGGCGTTTAAGCAAACAAAGGAGCATATGGATCAAGGATGTGAAGTGGGTTGATTTAGTTGCAAATAATTAATAACATTAATTAATCAGAAAATAAGGCCTACGCAAAATGAAGCTGAAGGTTCAACATCAGTCCCATAGGAAGCTGAATCTCCGTATCTAATAGATGAGCATTACAAGATTGTTAGCAAAAAGTCTTGGAAGATGCAAGCAATCCCTTTGATCGAATTGATGATCTACATTTATGCTGGCAGTGAATCTCAACGTGATTTTATTACGTCGACTATCAAAACTTTCTCTGAAGCATGGGATTTCAGGGAAATTGCTGACCATTTTGATAAGAAAGCAACATTTGTGAGTTTTGTAGCTGACAAAATCTTCGACACTATTGAAAATATTTGGAAGAAGTTCCCTTAAAATCCCGTAAAATCAAGCATTCTACTGGAGTAAGAGATAAATATCACACTCAAAGGGTATAGGTTCAAAGAAAGCAAACGTCAAAGAAAGTCTAGTGAAAACTGAATCTCGCATAGAAAGCCAAGAAAAACAAACACCATCCCACCATAATTTGAATCATTGGATCCCCCTTACTGCAAAATAGAATGCATTCGAAAGCATGGAAGCCATGAAATCATCAAAATCATCAGTGGATGAAATACACAGTTTACAATGCTCATTGGGAAGAGTTAGCCGTGAATGCAAGATCAAGAGTCTAGACATAACTTTGATAGAAAATTAAAATAGATGGGCAAAGAATGGAAAGGAAACAATCTTGACTATTCCTCCAACCCCACCCTTGTTGCCCTATCTGAATCGTTGCTCACAAGAAACCCGAACCACTCAAGCAATAAGGCTTACGAAAACCTCGTAGAGTCCAATCTTGAGCTTTCAACCTTCCTTTACAACTCTTGGTGCAATTGGTGCAATTGCTAGTAATTATTAGTAATGAGATCAAGAGATTATTTGCGAGAAGAAGGTGCTTACAATTCATTATCATGTCCCACATGTAGAAGAGGAATAAAATGACCCTAGAGGGGTGAGTATATCTTCGGGGAGGGAAAATAGGTTCCTTATCTGTGCGCTTGGGGCAATGACGCAGCTAGTGAGGTAAAACCGAGGCGCGTCAATTGCTGGTTGAAAACTATTTCCAACCCCCCTCGTTGGCCTGGGCCACGCCTTGGCCCTCGAGAATTTTTGAAGGGCTCGCCTTCAGTTCGGGCCCCAACAAGTCTATAATATAAATTTTGATTCTTGAATTGAAATGAATCATAGCTTGATTTGCAAGCGACAGTACGAATTATTTGGGGCGTGCGAAGATTAAATGACAGTACGAATTATTTGGGGCGTGCGAAGATTAAATGATAGTGCGATAGGGTAGCAAACTGTTTGTCAAGATATTTTTGTGTAGATATTTCTGAAAATATTTTCTTTAGATTTAAATTGATGTCATCGAACATTTTACTCCACAACAATGTGACCAATTGGAAGATTACATGTGATAACGGGTCTGCTCTAAGAAGATTCATAAAATCAGGTAATTCCGAAGGAGATTTGTAAAATTAGGTGAAGGGCCCGGTCCAAGGGAGATTTGTAAAATTAGGTGAAGGGGTCTCGCTCCAAGGAGACTTGAAAAATTAGGTGAAGAGGGCCCGCTAAGGAGATTCGTGGAGATTTGTAAAAAAGTGAAGGGGTCTCGCTCCAAGGAGACTTGAAAAATTAGGTGAAGAGGGCCCGCTCTAAGGAGATTCGTGGAGATTTGTAAAATTAGGTGAAGGGGTCTCGCTCCAAGGAAGACAATTATGAACTCTACCCAATTGAGCCGCTTCTTTCCTTTGGACAGGTAAATACGTAGTACGTGCAATAATGAATGTTTCTCTCTGTTGTTTTCTTCATTCTACCTAGATGGTAGACAATTATGAACTCTACCCAATTGAGCCGCTTCTCTCCTTTGGACAGATAAATACGTAGTACGTGCAATAATGAATGTTTCTCTCTGTTGCTTTCTTCGAGTTCGTTGATGATCAGTTCATACCACTTTCGCCCATGATATGTTCGATTATGATAGGATTTGTCGAGGTTGGATCTTATTGTGCTGATGGCCCCTATTGGCTCTATCTCTTAATCGGTTCATGCTTTGGTTGTGTGTACATTAGGCTCATTATTTCAAGGATGCAATCAAAGATTCCATTTACTAGTTGTCTTTTCTTTGTGATGGTATCCTAATTAAATTTAATAGGAAATTTTAGGATAGGAATTGATGTAGCGATCTTGATGATCCCCTCGTGTTTTTTTGTAAATATGAATCATCAGAAATTGATTCTTTATTGTTTGTTGTAATTAAGTAGCTCTAAATATTGAAGTTTACCATTTAGTGGTAATAACTTTATTTTGTTGGTTTAATAATGATATAAATGTAATTAATAATAAACTTATAGAAATAATTTATTATTTTTATGGATGGTGATACAAGTTATAAATATAGAAACTTAATTAATAATTAACCCGTAAAAACTTTTAAAGGTGGGTGTTTAGGAGCAGGTGTTTACTCTACCTTAAAATGATGACAAAAAAATTGAAAGGGGGCTGCAATCCCCACCTTACTTGGTGTAATGTGTGTGCTTCAGTCATGTTACTAGTAATGACACGAAGTTGGTATCAAGGGAGATGTGATTTAAGACCTCTAGGAAGCATATGAGGTTATAGGAGGCCTCAATTGGTGATCAAAGCAGCTTCTCTCCACACTCGAACAACAATTGTGATTGAATTTGCTATCGAATAACAATACCATTGTGCATGCAAGATGCCCACCATGGGAAATTCCACCAAACAATTAAATTACACTAAGGGTTCACACATAGTTCAATTCTTTTGGCATTATAGGATCCAATTACCATTTTGGCGCCTCTCAAACAAGTGTGTTTACTAATTGTGGTATTTGAATTATCAGCTTGTTAATGACAAATTTCTTGGCATTAGCAATAATTCGTAGTCCATATCATGCACTACTCTCAAAGTTGACCATGCCACGAATTGCTAGAGTTGCACTTATATACACAAGCTTCTGCTTATAAACCTCCATCAGAGCACTTGGACTTAGCCTCTCTGCGGACATCTCTTTGCATCTAGTAACAATTCTTTCTATTTGGCTATGTTTCATCTTTATTTCATTTCGCAGAGGTCTCTTCAATTGTGGGATTGTTGGTTTTTGGGTTCATATCTCTTTCTAGGGTATTATGGTAATGCTCCATTTTGTGTTCCCTTCATTATTATGTCGATTCTAAACTTCTCTCAGTGTATAGTCTACACTCACATCCTTTGTTATTTCTTTTATATTATCCGTCTCTCCCTTTCCACCACAAGCTTACTCTTTCTCGATCTTATGTGGACCTTCTCTTACCACTTTGGACAAGCTACTAGCTATTGAATCACCCTTATTAGGCTCCCCACATCACTCTCCTTCAATCTTTTTATATGCTCCTTCTAGGTTGTACCTCTCTCACTATAAGTCTTCTTCCATCTGGTTGTCCTTCCATGCCTCCTTTGATTACTATGTTCAGTTCCCCTATCCTTCTATCTTTACCCTATTCTCTCATGCAGCAATGCCTTGCGATAAACCAACAACTGGATATAGAGGGGGTAGGTGGGGGCGCTTCACTGTCTCTACTAGATGGATCACCATGTTGCCACCACCTTCTAGCTTTGTCCTCAAGCCCAGGCTCGTGACCCCATGTCTCGATATCTAGAAATAATTCTAGAATTTGTCTTGTAAGAAGTTGAATAAGTGGAAGCTGAAGTGCGCCATGAGAAACACTTTATTCTAGTCCCCAATGTTGATTCTACCACTTGTGACTGGATCCTTGATATAGGGGCCTCCACCTGGTTGTGATTTTCTTGGTACATGCAAATGGTCAAAGTTTACTAGCGTGCCAAAATTATTATGGAGCAAGTACTCATTGATCATGCACATTGAACACGAGAATTCAATCAGACTAGCGGAGTTGGAGGACAAAATCAACTGTATTGATCACGAATTGAATATTTTGGCTAAGAGATAAGCTAACATATCATTTTCCTCGGATGAGGATGGTGACTAGCTGCCATAGATGCTTGAAGGTTCTAACCACTAGTTTTTATGATTTATTAGTTTTTCGTTTACATCTTTAACAATCATTTTTGTTTTGCCATGTTGCAACATGTAAAGTTTTGGCACAACCAATATTTTTAAATCAATTTTTGTTTACAAGATGATATAGTTAGATGAGGTCTAGTAAGCTCAAAACTTTGAATCTATGCTACCGGTCTAGTTTTTCTTTGGGCATACTAATAGCAGATAATACTGGTATATGTAATCTTTTGACATAATGCAAAGTGCGTAACTTCAAAAATAAATAATAACAACCCTACAAAATAGTATAATATGAGAATAACTTAAATTTGTAATAAATATACTTGATTTTCAATTTTGCATGATCAAAATTTCATATGTTTCAAACCTTCAAAAGGTTTTCCCTCATTTCAAACTAGGTGAATACTCAAAAATAATGTTTCATTAGATTTCACTAAAAATTTAAATTGTTAGATTACCAAATTCCCCTCCCCTTGCACCATGACTCAAAATAAACAAGTCTAGCCATATAATTAAATGATCCATAAAAGTTGAAAGGCATCAATCCATAATAAACATCAAAGCACTTACTATATGATACATGTCACATTGCTAAAATTTAAAAAATCACAAAACTAGCTAATTTATAGCTTTATTTTAAATTATTATTGTTATTAATATATAATTTTTAAAAAATAATAATAATTAAACATAATATACATTTAAAAAACATAGAACAAGATTTTTAACCATAGAGAAATTACTCTCACTTTACCATGGAGATTCTTAGTTTGTAAATATGTTTTGTTACAATATAATTAACCAATACCATGGCTTATCAATACCACATGCTCAAAAAAGTATCTCACTTCATAAGATACTTGTTCATATGACATTTTAAAATTAATCAATTTAATTAGAAGGAAAAAAAATGACATAACTACTTTATGATATAAATTTCAATACTTATGTATACTACTATGAATATTCTAAAATACTCTGTGAAAATTAAATCTCTATCATCCACTTAGGAATTACTAATAATTAGACTAAAGTTATAAAAACCATATTCCAAATAAAAACACTTAAAAAAAAAGAAAGAACTTATACTTAACAAATACCAATTTTAATTACAATTTATTAAATAAACTTTAATTACACCAACATAATTTATTATCATAAATAATAAATAAATAATATATATAATAATATATATAATTATATTAATTATATATAGATATAATTTTTAATAAAAATATATAATTTATAATTTTAATATTTATATAATGTGATATTTCTTATTTAAATATTAAACTAGAATTAAAACAGCGGAGAAACAATGATATATAATGCAACAAGTACAAACATGTCCAATTCATTCTTTTAATTAAATGTTAAAAAAACTCTACCCAATGAAACTTAGAGTGATTTCAAAATGCACATTATAATTAAATGATAGTGCACCTTTTCCCTAGTTAAAGAGGGAAGGAGTGTGAAAATGTTGGGTGTGGTGTATTCAAAATGGCCATTGCAACTAAATCAATTTTTTAACTCTAGTTGAAGAGTTAAAAGAGGGAAGGAATGTATAAGTGTTACATGATAGCTTTAGTTGAAGAGTTAAAAGAGGGAAGAAATGTAAAATTGTCTAGATAAGATTAGGGTTAGGGTCGCTGTAAGTTTTTTTAACATTTTTTTATTTTTAAAATATATAAAGGTATTGTAATTTAATAAATCCAAGTAATAAATGAAAACAAAAAAAAAATTTTTTTCATTTTATTGAAAAAAGAGATCTAACTTTAAACTTTCTAAAATAAATTTTACTCTTTTTCTTTTTCTTTTTTTTTTTCTTTTTTTTTTTTCTCCTTTTTTTTTTTTTTTTTCTTCTGGGTATGAGAATAGATTCTTAGGAATAATTGAGAACTGATCAAAATGCACTCCATTAAACCAAGGGAGTTTGGAGATTTTTGGCACCTAGATTTTTTTTTTTAGTATTTCATTCCTCTTGTTAGAGGCGAGAAGGACAAAAGTTTTTCTTTAGAACTTCTGAAAAGGTTGGAGAGAAGGGGGTATTATCACCTTCCTTCTATTTCTCCCTTTTTGCACGTGAATCTTCTTTTTCTAGAACTAAGGACTTGTCTTGATTTTTTTTTAGGACCCTTGAACAAGAACTACATTTGCCTTTGGAGAATCTATATTCTCCAATTGCACTGGAACCACTGATGGCTTGGGATCCTTAATATCTTCTTCTTTCTTTTGAGATTGCAAAGTTTGAATATGTTATTGAATCAAGATTCTGATTTGGAAGGATGTAGAGGTCTGAAAGAAGATGAATACCCCCAGGAACCTTGTTGTTTCTTTTTCTTGTAACTTTCTTTAATCCTTGCTCATCATTATTCTGAGGAGTTGGATTCATCTTAGAAAGTGACGAAGAATTTTTGAAGATTGGACCATGTTTTTGCAAAGTACCCATACTCATGCCAAGAGTTACACTTAAAAGGGAACCTGCTCATAATCAAGAGAGTGAAGATGGCTTCAACCCTCCAAATTAACCTGGATCCCCTAAGGAAATCCCTTTTCAAAATCTATTTCCACAAAGTGAGAATATCGCTTTTAGGCTCTACATGAGTTATATAACAAACCATCTTGTTTCCAATCACTTTAAAGGTCTCCTCACCCCATAAAAAAATGGGGACATCTGGAAGTTTAACTCAAAAAGGAGTTGAAGATATTTCTATGCTTGGATTGGAATCAAGGGTCCAAAGGGATAAGGACAATCAATTAGAGCCCTTGAAGTAAAGGCTAGATATAAAGATCATATCCCTAGTTTCTTTGCTTTCAAAAATAAAAGTGAAGAAACCCTTACCATAATAAAAAGTTGCGACAGATTTATGATCACCCCAATTCTTAGCAGTGCATTCAACCACAAAGTTAGGACTAGGCTAAAGCCTTGTAAATTTACTTATTAGTCCTCTCTCCTTCAAAATATCGATATTTTGAGGTGCCCAAAAAATCTAAAGTTCATCTTGGGAATGAAGTTAGGACTAGGCTAAAGCCTTGTAAATTTACTTATTAGTCCTCTCTCCTTCAAAATATCGATATTTTGAGGTGCCCAAAAAATCTAAAGTTCATCTTGGGAATGACATTTGACCATTTGACACATCTACTATTTTTAGAAATGAGATTGATACCCAATGAGAACTCACGATGAATCTACCTTGAGGGACAAACAAAGAGAACCCCTTGAGGGACAAACGAAGAGAACCCTTGGATCTACACTTACAATTTGGGAGATGGTTTTTTCTAAAAACATCCACAACTCATTTTTCAAAATGCAAAAGGTAGCGACCATGGGAGCTTGGAAAATTCCGTCCCAAATCTATATTTTATAGAATAATTTATACTTATATATAAAATATATATATGTTATTGAATATATATATATATATATATATATATATATATATATATATAATATATATAATTAATAAAATTTCATTAAAAGCAGGTTAAATATAACCCGATTAAATATATAAATAATATATTTTAAAGAAGCAACAAAAAGAAACTGCCAAAATACAAACCTACACAAACATTACAATATAAATAATTTATTTTAATAAAAAAAGCTACAATTTGGAAAGTGCACCAACTTCTCTTCATTAGGATAACAATTAAGAAAGGTTTTATGTGCAACCATTAATATCTAATCTCAAATGTAAGCATGAAGAAGCACAACATATTTACCATCATAAACCGTAAACCCTGTTCATTGGGTTAGGCTCAGTACGCACAAGAATTTGCACATCCACCACACATGCAAAGTCATGCTTACGCTTTCACTGGAAAAGGTTAATGACGCAGAGCTCAACATTATAACTTTGCATATGTGAGGGGGTGATCTTCGAGAATCCATCTTACAAGATTATCTTGAAATCTACTTGTTTTACGTATTAATAATTATTAGATTGGTACAAACTTTTTAAAGATGGACATGCTTACTAACATATGCTCCAGTTAACCTTTAGCACTTGTTTGAATCAATATCACCTAAAAAATGGATTAAATTTTCAAAAATGTTTCTTTCAAATTTTACAAAGACACTGAGGGGACACTCCACCTAACATCAAAACATTATGAGTTTCTCATTCCCTGATTCACACCAAAGCACTATAAATTTCCATTCATTGATTCACACCAAGATAATATGAATTTCTCGTTCATTGCGTATTATGAGTTCCTCATTCATTGATTGCGCACCAAAACACTACGAGTTACTCATTCATTGATTCCAAATTACAAATGAAAAAAAAAGGGTATTGCAGTGCTCAGTCTGGACTATTTCATGTACTGGAGTAGTCTGGCCACTGGGGGCGCCAGTTTTGATGTGATATATCTGTTTGTGTATATTAATTTTTTTCCTAACATGGTTATTGTATCAGATTTTTTTGATATATTTTTACTTAGGCTGGAACAGAGTAGATGGTAACAGATCCATTTTATGCTGGCCACTGTAATAGTTTTATTTTTGGATTGGAAGATTGTGCTGAGAGGCCTGAAA
Organism: Pinus taeda; assembly: GCA_000404065.3. NCBI lineage: Eukaryota > Viridiplantae > Streptophyta > Pinopsida > Pinales > Pinaceae > Pinus > Pinus taeda. The sequence continues at coordinate 148,611 of APFE030399533.1, forward strand.
TGCCTATGTAACAACTTATTTTAATATAACGATGTTGTTTTTTTCTTTCTTAAAAAAATACTCCAAATTATTTGAATATTCGAGAATTATTTCGTCGAGTTCACTGGTTATAATCATATTTCTTGAAGATTCGAGAATTATTTCATCAAGTTCACTTGTTATAATCATATTTGTTGCCAGAGTTTCAAAAACTTAGAAGATGACTCTAAGGGCAAAATGATGACTATTTAAATGGTTAGTGATGTAGTTCACGATATGTTGTTCCCTGTGTAGATATCAAAGCCCAAACAATCAAGAGTGAGGAAAGTACATTCCACTTCTGCAGCATATGATAGGATCATATTTCAGTGGTCTTCCTGAATGGTTTAGCAAAAGTAAGGATGATGACTATTAGATGATAGTAGAGGAATAATTATGATTATACCTTATAGAAAGATGATATCAATATAAACCAATTTGAAAATAGTAGAAGAATGATTAATGATTATACCTCATAAAAGTATAATTTCGACCTAAACAAATTATGATAAGATTATGATTATTTTTTTCCCAGAAAGAAAAAAACATCCGACTTTTACATATTAAAAGGTACATACAATGATCGTGTTTCTATGTCCACTGTCAGCCGCTGAAACTGCACTCCTCGGTGCTACATCCAATTAATCAATATAAAGTGTTGTGGTAAACAGCAAAAAGGAGGGCGCATCGCTAGACTAATTGGATAATAAAACTTCAGACTAATCAGAAATACTAGAACATATAAATAGACCAAAAAGCAAGAAACCAGCTAAGGGAGACCTGTTTCAGAAAAATGATCATTCCTCATGTGTCCAACGCGGAAGCAAAAAAGTAAGTGTTATTAAGAGGTCCAGATCCAAGATTATGATTATACCTCATAGAAAGATGATTTCAACATCAACAAATTCTATAATTATTCTTTAAAAAACAAGTATGAATGCATTTTGGTTTGCTATCATAAATCATCGTCCACTACTCGGAAATTCTGTAACTACCTTTAACCAAGGTTATGGGAATGATAAATTTCAAATTAAAGAAAGAATATTACCTCCTAATCTTAAATAAATGGTCAAACAGATTATAACACTATACTGCACTTATTCTGAAATTTCACCCACTAAAATCTATAAATTCAAATACATTGGAGACGAGCCTCACATCCCATAGATACAACAAATTTATAATCACGTAATCCACGTCACAACCAAAGCTTTACCTTTTGGATTTTTTCCAAAGGATCCATTTGCCATTCTAATTTAGTATCACCAAGGTGAGAGTAACAGAAGATTTAATCGCAGATGGCTGAGACATAAGGTTTATTTAACAAATCCAGAAGATGCATGACCAGGGTTCACGAGCTTCCAGGGAAGGTCAATACTGTGCAGTGGCTCTTTTCACACGAGATAATGTCTCGGGATACCTTTAAAATTATAAATCTACTTTCAGCAGGAATACAAATGCATGACGAGGGTTGAGAAGCTTCCAGGGAAGATCAACACCTGCAGCGGCACATTTCACACATAAGACAATGTCTCGGGATAACTTAAAAATTATAAACCTACTTTTGTGAGAAAGAACAATTTCACACATAAGACAATGTCTCGGCATATACCTTTCAAATTATAAACCTACTTTTGGGAGAACGAACAATTTCACACATAAGATAATGTCTCGGGATACCTTTAAAATTATAAACCTACTTTTGGGAGAAAGAACAATGGATCCCTAAACATGGCCTTACAAACATGGCCTTATAGAAAGATGGGTAGAGTTTGGGATCTCTACCCCAGTTTAGGTGGTCTTGTTCGAGTTTGGGATTTTTTCTCTAGTTTAGGTCGTTTATTAGAGTCTGGGATCTTTGTTTTAGTTTAGATGGTTCTGTGGGAATCTGAGATCCCAATTCTAGTTTGAATGGTTTCAGGACGTCTCATTTCTAGAGAGAACCATGAATTTTTAATATATGTAATTTATGGGCTGTTGCATATATATAAGTTGCCAACTGTTACACATATCTCAAAAAATTGCTAATCCCCATTAAAATAATTTGTATGGGTGAAAAAAATATTACCATTAAATCATCAATGGATACATTGAAATTAACAAGCTTCACAACCATAATAAATTAAAATTTTATTGATACACACTATTTTACACAAAAGAACGCCTAGATTGTACCTGGATTCTCGCGTATGCGGAATTTTGCAAATGACATGCCCACTCAGCCACCGCTTCCAAATAGGTACGTAAAAAGTAAATGCCAATCACGTTACAAATTTCATATCTATAAATGCCTTTCTAATAAACTGTGTTACGCTTTCTGTAAAAATCAAATATTAAAATCATGCGGATACAGCAATACAATTACAAAGTGAAACAAACAATCTGTCAATTAGAGCATATTTAATCCCTGTACATTATGGAGTTTTGTCCAGCAATCCGTAAAGGAAACATTTGATCCTGCTCGACTTACTCATTCCTTCATTCATGACTGACTATCTCTGACAATCTGAGACTATCAAGCAATGCGTTCCTTCCACTCAAAACAACCTGAAAGAAGTCATTCACCTGTTTAGTCAGAGGAGCTAACCCTTGGCCAACCAATTCCACACAACGCTTTAATTCCTGTACATCGATTATGATCTCTTCCACTTTCTCTGTACCCTCAACAATGTCAACATCCACTTTCTCGATTGTAGAATGCACCTTTGCAATGGCTGCATCCAACGTTTCTATTTCTTTCACAACCCCAACACGGCCCTCAGTGAAACATCTCTTGATTTTATCATTAATCTCCACCTGCAAACTCCTAAATGCTGCGGACCACAGTAAATGATCAGGGACTCTCAATTCGATCAATAGGCCAGGATGCCCCGCGAGAGCAGATACCACAACACTGCACATAAATATGGTTGTTGCCTTCAGTGCATAGATGGCTCTCAAAAAAACCCTATCTCTTGCCGAAGATTTTCCTTTCCCATACTGAAGGCTATTGTTCATGCCCTGTAATATCATACTGCAATTCTCAATCTTACCGTTTCTTTGTGAATTTAAGCAACTTTTCCTCTTCAGATCTGTTTTCTCCGTCAATTCTTTTAAAGAATCTTTGGCACGGAATAACTTGTCACTAGACCAAACGCCTCCTGAAAAGTCCAGTAAATGCAAAGCATAGTGAACAAGAAGCTGGAAATGCTCGCGCTTTGAGATTTCAGCATTCAATGCTATACAAATGTCCAGGAGCTTTACAGTGTCATCCAGGTATTCGTCCTTCCATTTATCATTCCATTCCGTTGCAGGGAATCGGAGATTCGCAATTAGGGACTTGAAATCCGCGTGTGTAGCAGACAAAACCTCGATGGCTAGCTGGATCCAAGACAGATCTATCGTGTCCTTTGGAATCTTTGCCTGCAGTTTCTTTAACCTTTCTGTCAAAGAAATCTCAAACGCGTTGCATATGTTATTAAGCTTTGAAGATTTTTCAGGGGAGCGTTGAGAAGAAACCTTTTTGAAAGGATTTCCAAAGTATTGGAGCACAGAATACCCTTCATGCGGGCGACTCATTGCTGAATCAGTTCAGAACCCAAATTACAGGGAAAATGCTTCCTAACAGAGAATAAAATCGCAATACAACAAAAAGCCTGGAAAACCACCAATCTGTGTACTTAAAATGGGCAGGAGCGAGATACGAAATGTCCTGAGATATTATCGCCGTGAACAAAGGCAGAGCAACATATGAAACTCGAAACCTTATTCCGCAAATTTACACTCTGTTCTCTAATTTGGCGATCGGGGGTTTTATTCGAAGTCTTCTGGCACACAGGTTTTTTATTCAAAGTCTTCTAGCACACAAGTTGAGTTGTTGAGATGTTATGTCGAGACTCTCCACCTGACGTGCACCACCGTATGATCTCCGCGAAGATATTTCTACGCCTAAAGGCCTGCCGACTTCTTGATTTGCTCAGACTAAATGAATTTTTTCAATACCTGCGTCCAACACAAGTAAGCTAGGGTAAGTAAAATTTCGAAGCATTCAGAAGCAAGAATTCTACCGAGTTGACCGATGAACAGATAATTTGACAGATCTTATTCGCAATCAAACCCTACATGCATACGATCCTTGACTCCCTAGACAAATAAAATGCAAAGATTTACCAAAATCCCGACTTCCAAGACAAACAGAATGCAAAGATTCACCAAAAATAGGTAAAGAATTACTTTCTGAAAATTAAAATGCAAAGATTCACCAACAAAGATTCACTTTTCGGAAAAACACAAAACGTAAGTATCGTTCTACTTGCAAATTTAGAATCTAAAATCAGGAAAAATGTAAACAGCCGAAGCACGCAATCCTCGTGAAGAACGCTATCATTAGAGCGCTCTATTAAGGTACACAAGGCACTCTAACCAGAAATTAAAGCGACATTTCTCATTCGAACAATAAATTATGGGAAGAAGCGCAGCCATTCGAAATTCTAAAGCTCGGAGATAGAATCTTTACCTGCAAATTCTGGAAAATAAGGGGCAATCACGCCATGAAAGTTTGCCAATGGTATTAAAGGCGTGTTAGAGCGGTGAGGGGTTTCGTCTCCACGCGAGGAGAAGTGATAATCGTCACGGCGTTCGTATGGGAGCGTTGACGAATGTGCAACACGCAAGGTACGGTTTTTGTGTTTTTTAAATCAATTTTTTACTTGAGGAGGCACGTTTTTTTTGTTATTTCCATTTCTTGGTTTAAAGAAATACGTTTTCTAGAGGAAGCTTCGAGGTTATCACGATGCACACGGGATAATTACGATGCGGAGCGCATGGCTTTCGGCGCCGACGCGATTTAGTCAAACACCTACCAGTCAAGTACGCGTCGGAGCAGGTTGATCTAGTCACTCGACGACGTCATGCTCATATCACTGCTGGCAGTGATAATAAACCCCACTTACGAACAAGACAAAGTAACGCAAGACGCTACCTTATTCTATTATTATGGGTGTTAAGTTACGTATGGAATGTTTTTCTTCTGAATTAGATTAGATGGGATAATGTGATGTTCCCCGAATAATGTGTATTTTTTTTGAAATAATTACAATTAAAAAAAATAACATGGGATACATGAGGCACAACAATAATAATATGGGGGATACACCAATATTATAGGGATTTAGTATTCAAAAAAGTGTTGTTCTCAATGCTTGAGTAGTTTTGGATGCTTCTGTATAAAATACTCATCGTCTCATGTGGAACCTTCAGCGAGTAAGTTTTTCCACTTAAAGAGATACTCTAAAACTGATTGATTTTGTAGCTATCATGTTCTTGTTTCTGTGACTGCTTCAATTTCCAATATGATTTTTTCTTATTCGTTAAGTTCTGGCAATATTATTTGAAGTGGCAGCTTGTCACCTATATTCTTCTTTAAGCATGAAACATGGAAAACTAGGTGTATTGAGGAAGATGCAAGAAACTCCAAGTTGTATGCCATAGTACCAATCGTTTGCAACACCTTGTAAGGACCATAGTACTTGGGTGATAATTTATGAACCTTCTTAGCTTGCTTGAGGGACATTTGTTTGTATGGTTATAGCCGTAAAAATACACAATCAACTACGTCAAAGCTTCTTTCACTGCAATGTTGATATGCATGTTGTTTCATTCGAGTCTTCACAAGAGTTAGGTTATCCTTTAAGAGTTGGATAACTTGTTGTTGATGCTCGATGTGATCTTTCACTGCTTGAACCATACATTTTTCTCTTAAATATGATGTGATAAACAGTGTATGATATCCATAAAGTGCCATAAATGGGGTCATTTTTCCTACGTTATGAAAGCCTGAAGTGTTATACCACCATTTTGTCAGAGGTAACCACTTGACCCATTTTGTTTGTTTATCAGATTCCAAGAAACAAGGATACCCTTCCAAACATTTGTTCACTATCCCAGTTTTCATGGGAGATTGAGGATGATAAGATCTATGAGCTAATTGAGCACCAAGGCAAGAAAATAATTGTGTCCAAAAATTTCCAATGAAAATGGGATCTCCGTCACTTACAATAATCTTTGCGTTTCCATGTAGCTTTTGAACTATTTCCATAAATGCAATAACGACTATACTGGATTTGAAAGGATGATATAGGGCACAAAAGTGTGCATACTTGGTAAGTCTATCAACTTCCACCATGATGACACTCTTTCCTTCGAACTTGTGTAAACCTATGATAAAATTCATTCACACCTCCCAATGTTGACCTGGAGTGGCTAAAGGTTGTAACATACCTAGGGTCTTAATTGTGTCACTTTTATTTTGTTGGAAAACCAAACATTCTGCTACAAACTTTTGAATATCAGATTTAAGGTCATCCAAAAAAAAAATCCTTCTTAACCATGTGGTAAGTTTTTAAAAATCCCGAGTGCCCTCTTAAAGGAGAGGTATGTAATTCCAAAAGAATCTTTTGTTTGAGTTGGGAGTTCTTACATAGATATAAGCAATCTTTGTACCATAATGAATCATTTTTCCAGATAAATGTATCAGATGTACTAGGATCTTGCTGCAATTTTTTAATGAGTGTCCGCACCTTTTCATCATTCTTCCATTAATCTCTTGATTTAGTTATTCAATCACATTGGATATTAGAAATGGCAAAAATAAATTCTTCCACATCCTGATCCCTTCTTGAAAGTGAATTTGCAACAACATTTTGCATCCCTTTTTTGTAGATGATTTCAAAGTCATAACCCAACATCTTTGTGACCCATTTTTGTTGCTCTTCTAAATATAATCTTTATTCCAAAAAATATTTAATACTATCATGATCTATTGTTACCTTGAAATGTATTCCCATAAGGTAAGAGCACCATTAGTTCAAGGCATGTAGTATTGCCAACATTTCCTTCTCATAAATAGGTTTGTGTAAATACTTTCCCTTGATTGGACGACTTTAAAAAGTAACAGGTCTTCTTTCTTTCATCAAAACAACACCAATTCCATTTCTCGAGGCATCACATTCCTGTGCAGCTAAGACCAGAGCTTGGTACATTGTCTTTTTTAAGATGTTCAAAGGCCTCAGTTGCTTCTAGAGTCCAAAAAAATTCTTCTTCAGAATGTTGTTAGAGGTGCTGCTATTTTCCCATAATCCTTAACACACTTGCGATACTACCTTGTCAACCCGAGAATCCTCGAAGGTTCTTTAGGGTTGTCAGAATTTTCCATTCTTTGATGGCTTTGTTTTTATTATGGTCTACCTTAACACCCTCATGAGATATAATATGACCCAAATATTCTACCTTGTGCACTCCAAAGAAACATTTGGAGGGTTTTGCATAAAATTGTTTCTCCTCCAATAGTTTAAGCACCCCATCAACATGTTGAACATGATCTTTCTAGAACTTGTTGTAGATTAGTATATCATTAAAACTAATACAAAATTTTCTAAGAAAGGGTTTGAAAGTGGAATTCATCAAACCTTGAAATGTGGAAGGTGCATTAGTAAGGCCAAAAGGCATGACCATAAATTCATAATGACCTTCATGAGTTCTAAATGTTATTTTTGGACTATATTCTATCTTCATTCCAATTTGGTGATATCCAGAATGAAGATCCAGTTTGGTGAAGTAAATTGCTCCATGTAATTCATCAATGACAAGAATGGGAGATTTATCTTTAATAGTGAGTGTACTAAGTTCTCTATAATCTAGACACTTATGCTATGAGTCATCCTTCTTGTGCACCAATACTACTAGAGAAGAGAAAGAATTTTGGCTAGGTTTTTCTGCAACAACATGTTCAATTTAACTCTTTTGGGAATAGGGATATCTATAAGATTTGATGTTTGGAGGAAAACTTTTTGGAATCAAGTGAATAACATGATCATGATCATGAATTTGTGGAAGACCTTTGGGAGTCTCAAATACCTTGGAATTATTATCGAGGACTCTTTGGAGATTTGGAGAAATGGATGATTTCAATGTTTTAGCATCTAGTGAGCATAATTGTGCAATTACGCCTCATTTTTCTTCCTTCAAAAGATTTTTTCATGCCATCAGAACTTATTAGCTTCGTCGATTTCCCTACGATACTCAATTCAATTTCCTTTCCTTCCCATAAAAATTTCAAGAAAAGTTCTTGAAAATTAAAAGCTACCATCCCCGAGGATTGTAACCATTGGACTCGTAATACAACATTAGCACCACCCATTGGAATGGAAAACATTAGACTACCGCATATATATTCCCCCATGGTTAGCTTGATATTATGGCACTTCCTTAAACAATTCATAATTCCTCTATTTGCTACCATTAATTGACACTATGGTGTTGGATATAGAGAGCAATTCAATTCCTTGACTATCTTACAATGAATAAAATTATGGGTACTATCTGAATCAATCAACTCTATTACCTTTTTCTTCTTGATATATCCTTTTATATTTAAAGTTTGAGGAGTGGTAATTCTTGTCAATGCATTGTAATATATTTTCGTATTCATTTCTTTTTTTTTTGGGGTTAGTTCTTGGTGTATATCCTCTTCTTTTGATGTTTCTTGTTCCTTTTCTTCCTCCTCTTCGCAATCTATGTAAAATAGTTTCTTCTCAACGCACTTATGACCTTTAGTGTATTTGCTATCATAAGTTTACCATCCCTTTTGCTCTTTTTTCCTCCAGTTGTTGTGTCAACCTTGTAGGTTGTGGGAGGCTAGGAGTAGCAACACTTGCCTTTGTTTAGTTGTGAGTGGCAGACCTCTTTGTTTCCATAATTTTTATTTCAACTTTTCTTGCCACCCTGAATGCATTTTCCAATGAATTAGGTTCCCAAAGGTGAACCTCATGTTGGATGTTATCCTTTAAATTCCCTATGAAGACATCAATCATATGCTCCAGTGGAATATTAGTTACCTTGATATTCAATCTTTGGAAGTCCTCAATGTGATTTTTCTTTGAACCCTTTTGTTTGAGATTTACTAGTTGGCTAAAGATTCATTGAATCCTTTTGTTTGAGATTTACTAATTGGCTAAAGAAGGAATTTCTCTTTGTATAATCATGATGTGCCACCATTCCTCTATAAAAATGATCCAAGTGACAATTGATTTATGAGAACAAATCCATTGATACCTCACAAATTGACTTGGTTCCAAATATAGAGATGCAAAGTGTACCTTTTGTGTGTGTGGCACATCATGTAAATCAAATAATCACTCCATCTGTAGTATCCATGTTATCATATCCTTTCCATCAAACTTTGGAATGTGGTGGGTCTTCAACCCAAAGTTAAAGTCTTTGAAATCATGATTCACATTCCTTTTGTTCTCATCATGATTTTCATGGACTACCTTGTCACCATCAGGAAACATTTCCTATAGTAACTTAGTCAAAACTTTTATTTCTGCTTTTATTTTATCTTCTAAACCATCCATATTAAATTTCATCATTGCTTCCAATTCATTTTTGGTTTCTTTTTGTGAGAGCGAAAGTTGTTGCACATGTTCCTTCAATTTTGATATATTATGTTACATTTCTTCTTCTTCATGTGTCATAGTAGAGCTTTCCAAGGGCTTAATGGTCATAGATTTCTTTTTTTATTATGTAATTTGGAAATATATTAATTATATGTATGCTTCACTATCCCCTTTGAATCACTTCAAACTATTTTTTTCAAACAAAATTTATGCAAGTTTAAAAATACACACCTTTTAAGAGTCGGATTTTGAGCTTTATGATAACTTTGATCTTGTAACTGTTGTATCTCTATGATTTCGGCTCTCCAAAGTTTGAAAGTGAATTTTATGGTAGCCCTCTATGTCTTCTTTCTAACCCCACAAGTTATACCAAGATTAAATTATTCAAGATAAAGTTATTCCAATTCTCCTAAGATGACCTAATTATGGATTGATTCAATAGAGCGAACTTGTATGGGATGGTTGTTTTAAATTTCAACCCTGAAAATGATAAAAGAGAAACTAAACGCTGTGCACTTTCATTCAATTTTTGTAAAATTCAAATTTGATGCATGAAGAGAAAGTTATGATGATTTTCCTCAAAACACCTATTTGAGACAAAATTTTGGAGCATGCAGAAACCCTAACATCCTTGGACCATATCTCTGAAAACATAGTCAGCTAAGCTCTAAAATTTTTACATGATGTTTAGCAATATTTTGACTCGACATGGTCAAAATTTAAGCTTCTGAAGCGTCACATAAAAAAATTTATAGTGAAAATTCCAAGATGTCTTGTTTAAAGAAACGAAACCATAGGATACAGAGGTCTAATACCAAATGTTATGTAACTAGATCACAAAAGAAAAAAAAAATATAGATAAACGACTTGAAAATAAGCCTATTTTATGGGGAAACCTCCTTTTACATCACATAAATGAGAAATTCGTAGAAGTTACAAATGACAAGACCTCCTTGGTATATGTAGGAGTCTAAAGGGTCACAATATAATCGAGGCCTACATAATAATAATAATGTAAGGGCTTAACAAAAACAATAGTAAGATTCTATGGGGCACAATAATAATAATATGGGGGCTACATAGGGCACACCAATAACAATATGTGGGCTACATTAGTATTATAGGGACCTAACATTTTCATAGTGTTGATTCTTCATGGGTTTATACAATGAATGCATCACATCTAGTTTCCTCTATGGATTTCTCAAAAATCATAAATGTATGTAACAATAAAACAAAATTGAATGTGGCATGGAGACCAAAAGAAAGGAAGTACAATTGAACCATACGTAGATACACTCAATGGAATTTTTATTTACACACATACTAAACTAAATATTTTAGAGTTTTCCATTGAAATATATCTTTCTTTTTGGAAGGTGAAATTATAATTTTTGGTATGACCAAGAGGATGTATATTTAGAGAGCTCAAATTTTGTGGAGAAATTCATTTGCATGATAGTGTGATAACACCATACTGGGCATTTACAATGATAAATTAGAAGGAGGTCATTACTATAACACGAGGTTGTAGCATCACTTTATGTAGTGTGATTTTCTAAGTGACACTGAAAACTGGCTAATGCAATTTCTTCCATTTCCTAAACATCACATCTTTCTTCCATTATAGTTAAATTATTTTTAATTGTTTAATTACTTTAAATTCTTCCACACATTAATTAAATAATTCTTACTATTAGTTAGTTCCTGTTAAAATGTGTAACTAGGTTCGGTCTTCATAATATCTAGTGTAATCATGATTCTATGTATTTGATGAAAAGAGAAAAAAGATTATTACTATTATTTTTGAAGCATGGGTTTCAAGCTCCATGCTATTTTATTTGTAGGTCAAACACCCATTGAGTACTTCTAGGTTTTTTCATTAGGTCAAAGAATTAAATTGAGTCATTGTAATATGTATAAGACCCTATTGGGCATATTGTATCATGTCAACATAGTTTTTGTGAGTCAAAACACCACCACCAAGACAAGTCAACCTACAAGCAGGACAAGTCAGCCTCATGGACAACTACTCGACCTATAAGGAAGCTTATATATATGATAGGTACTTGACCTCATTAGGGAGATATATACAATCAAGAAGTTCGATCAAGGATAAAAAAAAAGACCAAGAAGGAGCGGAGAAAAGAAGAACTCAAGAAGAGGAAAACTTGAAAATTTGAAGTTGGTTTTGGGTCACACAATTCCACATGTGCGAAGATATGAAAGTACTTACTGCAATTACAGAGCCAAAATTCCTCTAATCTAGCCAAAGTTTGGTGTCATGAAGTTCTAACATACAAGCCAAATTGTCAAGAAAGAGGAACTAATCCCAACGAAGGAAAAAGGAGGTAGAATCTACCATTATTTTCTCACACATGCCAAACTTGGGTTTTTGTAGTAGAAGCAGAAATTACAGTTCTGAAGTAGCAAGCCGAAATTATGAGGAAGCATTGAAATCTGAAGTATTGGAGAGAGTTTGAATCACATTAACATTTTGGAAGAGAAGCTCATCAAAGGAAGGTTTGACTTGGTCTTGGAGGGGTGTTTGTCAAGGGTCTTAGGTCTTGGAATTTGTCATATGAATAGTATATAATAATAGAAGAATTCTTATGGGTTTTCCTCTCAAGAGGAGAGGCTTTGGCCCTGGCTAGCAACCTACATTTTGTGTCATCTTGTCTCGTTGTTTTTCGTTGTTTGATGATGAAAAAACACTATAATAATTAAAGCAAAGAAGAGATAACTACAAGTACGTAAAGTTAAGTAAAATAACATCACAAGAATTTATCAAAGTAAGAGAAATCACCTAATCTAGCCGCCCCTAGATTTCTCAAAATGGCATCAGAGCTAAGGTGGTTGCAACAAGAAGAAGAGGAAGCTTGAAGATCACTCCTTTGAAGAAGGATACACAAGGGTCAAGCACAAGGTTACCATCAAGGAAAAATAAGAAGCATCAAGGACATCAAATCATCAAGAGAATCAAGGAGGAATACATATTGTTAGAGTCAGTATTTGCATATTGCCATCAGTGATCAAAACCCCTCTTTTATATCATATTGGGTCGCATTCTAAAATTTTTGTCATTCCACCTAGGTCCTCATTTAAAATTTACTCACTGATGGTAGCCCTATGTCAAAAACCCTACTCTCTCTCAAAAATCAATACATCCCATAAAGGTTCATTTTATCATGTTTTGTGTTAGTCAAGTCCACATGGAGTTTGCTCATTCAAGGTCCCATTAGGTCACTAGGTTTCATTCTTTCAAGGTCCAATAACACTCCATTTCACGAAATAAAGCGAGCAAAAAATTATGAGGGTGAGAAAAATAATATCCTTTTGTCATTTAAAAAGGATTGGTAAACATGTGACTATGTTTGCCCAAGTTCTAATTTTCATTCCAAGTATCAATTCTATTTCAGACTGTAATTTTATTTCAAAAAAAAGATGTAATATTTTTTCTAATTTATGTAATTTTATGTTCATTATATGTAATAAGTTACTATTCCTAACGCTGTCAACTCAAAGAACCATGTGCCAACTTCATCCAAGCCAATTCAAATGTGAAGAGTGCCAAAACTCCATGCATCATCAGCGTGCAAAAAAGAAAATAAGAGAGTATAGTGAAATTAGCAATCATTTCAAAAAGGAGAAATGAAACATTAGAAAGTGGGTTTTAAAGCTAAAATATCGAATTCATTTGAGTATAAAGGCCTTCCTAGCATCTAAATCAACTCCATTTGCCTCTTATCATTTCTTGACCAAACCCCAAGGGACCATTTTTCACAAATTTTGGGTGAAAATCAACAAAACAGAGTAGGCACTGCGCGTTCTCTTCTGGCACTACACACTTGCCCGACTCTGCTCACTTGCCACGAGCTTTGCACGTTCCCTTCAGGCACTAAGCGCTTGCTAGAGGTGCTACGCACTTGCCACAGGCGCTGCGCGTTTGTCCAGGAGAGCTAAAATCGCCTCCTCAGGTCCACTAAAGTTGTATTCAACCTCCCACAAGTAAGTAAACACTGAAGAATACATGTTTCTTCCTCCTAAAATCTTTCTCATGGCATTTTAAAAGTTTGTTGAAGACTTGGTGCTATTTTCACATAAAAACCCTAGTATCTCCCTAAAATCTACCCTTGCACTCCCAATTCCTAAATTTTAACTCCCCTACACTTTCATACACCCCTTACACTAAACCCTTTCATTCCCTTTCCCTAAACCCTTTTTATCCCAAATACTGTCTAAACCTTTGTATCTAAACCCTAAGTCCTAGGTGCTTCAATTACCTAGGCTCACAAACCCCCTAAATTGCAAACAATTTCCCCATCCCAAAAATCCATCATATTAACACCCCATATCCTCCTCCATTACATACATCCCTTCACCCATCTCCTTCATATTTCCCTTCCCCATTCCCTTTTACCAAAAAACCACATTCGAACAACCCTAAACCTCCCTAGGGTTTGATATTAAAACATTATGGCAGAAGAGGAATATAAACCATATAGTGAGGAAGAAGAAACATAGGGAGAAGAAACATAGGTCAAGAAAACACACAAAGGAGGAAAGATACTCAGATTTGAGCCAATATATCTCAAGGAACTCCTTGCATCTCCTATGGTCGTGACATCCTTCAAATATCTAGGCTGTTATGATTTCTGTGAGCAATTTCAGGTAGTCGAACACCATCCTATGTTGAGTAGGCCCTTCATATCTAAAGTCCAAGACAACCAAGTAAGTTTAGCAGGTGTCACTTTTAGTTTATCTACTGCCATTATATTAGCTGCCACCGGAATCCAAAATGTTGGGGATAAATGGTTTAAACAAGGTGAGTTGGAGAGACATTATTATGAGCCTTTCATAAAACCAAGGCACAAAAATGAAATAAAGGGATATTTTATTTTTTCTCACATACTAGACAAATATGCTCCCATGATGAAAATTATAATGAAATACTTTTCATGTGAAGGTAGATTTTCTAGGATTTATTCCTATCACATCCGACTTTTAATACATTTTACTAGGGTAACAATGTTCAATATACCCTACTCTCTGTTTCGGAGCATTGATAAGATGGCCTATATTGTCTAGAAAAGGGAGTATGAACATAAAATGAAGAGTCTCTTTCATCATTCCCTCATTGAAATCATAGTCCTTTATCATCTCAAAGAGCTCAACATTGCATGGAGTACCTTCATATCCAATCCCATATTTACTGATTCATCTACATAGAATGTTCAAAGTATCCCTTCATCATCTCAACCTTCAACCTCCATTCCTCCATCTCAACCCATAGATCATTCATCCTCATCTGATTAGTCACCCTCACCATCACCTCCATCATCACCATTTCATGAGCATATCCATTCACCTAACATAGATGAAATCAGAGAGCGGGAGCAGGTTGGACAGGTTGAGGTCATCAAGCCTAATGGGGTTGACGTGGACACTTTGACACACATTTGTCAAAGAGGCCATAGACAAGCATTTTCCCCACAAATTGTGGGAGGGGCCTTGCCTTCTTCATAAGCAAAGTAGGTACAGAAGGGAAAGGAAAAGATGTTAAAGATAAAGATTCAGCATGAGGAGGAGGACCTCCATGAGACATAGTAGGATTTTGACTTGATTGACCTAGGTGAGTATGATAACAGTGAGAGCATAAGAATTGTCATCAAATAAAAATATGTACTAATCAGGGAGCTCCAGATCAACCTAGAGAGAGAAAAATACATCATCTCATATTATGAGCAGGAGAATAAGAAAGTTCATCCAAACATGATCTCATGGAAATTAAGCTCATCAAGTTAGAGAGGGAAGCAATGAAAGCCAAGGCATTTCTATATGAGGCCTATGACAGGTATGGTGAACTTGAAGAAGAGCAATAACCTAGAAAAACACCTCGAACTAGAGGGCTGAAAAGAGCTCTAGAATTAGAGAAACAAAAGGAGGTTGAGCTTGCTAATGAGCTCACATGGAATGAGAAATTTGCCATATTGGTAAATCAAAACTGGGAGCATTGGCTTGATAAGGTCAATCAGGATCTAGATAAGCTCCTAGACAAAGCTAACCAGCAAAAGGAAATTCAGAAGAAGATGGCAAAACACTATGCCAACAAAGAAAGAATTTACAGGGAAAAACTCAAAGCTGCAAAGGAAAATATTGAAGCTCTAACACACCAAAAGGAGAAGGAGAAGCCTGACATACTTGTAGAGGCTTCACTCCAAGCCTAGATACACCAAACATTAGCTTCTTGACCAATTTTTAAGTCTCTTAGCATATTCTGGTAAAGATATGTTTTTTTGTGTTTTTTAGGCAATTTAGATATGAGCTGCATGGTCAAACGTGCAACGCCTAGGGCACTGCACACTTTTTTGGGACACATTTTGGAGGAATGGAAGCCACCAATGGATGTAAAAGGACCAATACATCTAGGAAAACCATGTTCCCATCCCTGGTTTGCTAAACTGGCAAGTGAAAAGGGAAAAAAACTAGCAAAAAATCATGTTTCTGCCCTCTTTTTCTACTAGGGGCTACGCACTTGACCAGTATTGGGAGAATGAAGCTTTGGAGGGTAAAATCAAGCCAATTTTGAAAACTAAAGGAAGATTTGGAAACTAGACTGGAAAAAGTGGGTCTAAAGATGGTGTTGTGTGTTTGCCACATGTGCTGCGCACTTGACAATTGGCCTAGTTTTTCACTGTTCTTCTCTAGATTTGACTTTTACCTATGGGAAATCAACATTTTACTGACGTAATTGATATTATAGATGTAATTATGGTATTTTACTATTACCTAAGGGTAAATACATTAGGTTAATAGTCTTCTTCAGGTTAGAGGAATCAGTTGCAATGTAATTAGGGATGAGTCACTTTGACCACCCTACACTCTAGCTATCACTTTAGATTTTGGTGGAATTGCTCCTCTTCTCATGGATTCAACCCCTGAGGTTGGGAGGAGTTTATTTTGAGGTCTATATCTTCCATTTCTTCACTTTATTGAGAGGTTGAACTCCATTGGATGTTGTACTAGTGTTTCAGACTTTGGTATGGAATATATTGGATGAGTTGCAACTATTTTGGTGGGATTCCTATGGCATGGTATTTTGATATTGTTTCTTCTTCAGTTACATGTGTGTGAATTTTTTGTATCTTCCATGATCAATTTCACCTCTAAATATGCTTGATTTTCAAGGGTGATAAGTAGAATTCATCTTTTATGGTCTGTTTTGGTAAAACCATCATAATTTGTTTCATTTCTTCAGTTTAAAAAGAATTCATGATTTCCATGCTCTTTTTAGCATCTCATTAGTCTAAACCATTCCATCAATATACTACAAAGTTTTAAAGTACTTGCCTACCTTTCCCCATCAGATGTCTGCAATTCTGATTTTCTTTTGCCCTGAACTAGTTCACTCTCTGACCTAATTCACTCATCTAGTGACTACCCCAATCAAATCAAATCAAAACCTTGAGCTACTATACCTAGCCTAAAACCCTAATCCATCTAGCCCTCTTGGCTGTGATTCTTTGGAGAGAGTCCTCTTCGTCTTGGTAGGGCTAGCTACCAAGTCAAAAGATTGGTCTGTGGTTACCTCAGCTGAACTCTTCCTCAGCCTTGGAGATCTAGAGGAGTGATAACATACTGGCACTGTTGTCGGGGAATGAAAGATTCATTTACCTTGGGTGTACAAAAATTTTTCATTGGAGTTTGGTCCTTTGGATGATGTGACTAAGTTTCAAAAAGGTTGATTCCATAATTGCAATGTCAAGATTGTAGAGCTGGCTTCAAGGGACAAATAAGATCTAATTCCACATCTTGATCCAGTTGATTCAGTCGAAGATATTCAGAGCTTGTTCAAAAATCAAAGAAGTTCATAAATCACAAGTTCAAATCAAACCTCATTCCATTGGTAAGTTCTTGATCGTTACCTGTTAAAATTTTCTATTGAAAGAAACTCCACGATGGTGAAGTCTGAAGCTTTTTTTGTTCTGCTCAGGGATGAATTCTTTTACCTTACATAGTCTTTGACCCTGTTAAGATTTTGGCTTTGAAAAGATATACCAAGTCAAACCCTGACCCGAACCCTCCTTCTCCTGTTGATGATCCTGAAAGATTGTTATGAAAACCTAAAGTCCCTTTCCCTTAGACTGAAAGCACAAAGTTGGAAAGGACCATTTGCTTGCCAGATTATATATTGAGTATTGAGGATATTCCTTTTGATATTAAATTTGAGCTATCCCTATTTTGTTCAAAGTCTGAATCTTGTCTTACAGAGGAAGTGTTTGATCCCATAAAGTTTGATTCATACTTACCCTCCTCAAAATCTCTATTTAATCAGCCTTTTGCTACATCACAGTCTTCAAAACTTGATCTCAAGGTTTGGTCTAATTTTGAGAAAATTCAAAGCCTAGCCGATCAATTACAAATTATTGTGGAAAAATTCTATATCCAGTATCAACTCAAAAGCTTATCTTTTTCCATCCCCTCTACCACACCTCCAAAAGCAACCATATCAACTCCTCCATCTTCATCCCAACCAACTGAACCCATTGTAATCCTTGTACACCCTCCCCCAGTAGTCATGGCGAGATTTTCTCCCTTACAATTACCTGGTCAGTTGGTAGCTTTACCTTAGACCTATGGCCAGAGAGTTCCTCTTTTTTTATGGTAGCCTGGGAATCACAACACAACAACATATTGACAAGATGGTTGATTTCATTGATTTAGAGGAGGTTGATGATGACGATGCCAAAATGAGACTAATGGCTCCAAGCTTTTCTGGAGATGTAAAAAAATGGTTCCGTGGTTTGGCAATTGGATCATTGATACTGCTCAATGGTTAAATGAGTTGTTCTTAGCTAGGTGGTGGGAAAAGAAGAGTCCATTGTAGATATTAGCATAAAAAAATACATTTAAAAAGGAATCTTAATGAGACGGTTCAGGAGTTTACTACAAGGTTCAATCAAATCTACAATTCCATTCCAGATAACATGAAACCTCCACCTGATTTGTCACTTCAACATTATCTGGGTTCTTTTGATCTGGAGATGGCTTCTCAACTACGGGAAATAGATCCTGCCACTTTGGAAGAAATGAAAAATAATGCATTGGGTGTGGAAGAAAACTTGATGATTAAAAAGTCTCAGTTGAAACATGAGAAACCAGAGAAGAAAGTAACAATCAAAGAAGAACCCTCTTCTTCCACCAATCTCAAACTAGAAGCACTTATCAGAACCATGGAGAGGATGGTTGACCGAATGATAAATGCAGATAGACAGCAAGAGCCACAAGTTAGGAATCCGAATTTTAGAAACCAGCAACAACCTTAGTACATGATAAAACAAAGAGAGTCGAAATCTTCTGAGGCGTCAACATCTCAACAGAAAATTCAGACACCCTTGCAGCAAAATTATGCTCAAGGAGTATTAAAGGATGAAACAAACTTGATTGTCGAAGAAAACCACTTCTTTAGGGAAGATTACCATCCCATTTTCTTGACTGAAAATGAGAAGTATGTCGAGAAGATGTAGGAACCTAAAGATGAAGACTACATACTTGCAAATGACTATGCATTGGAAACCCAATCAGATGATTATCAAAGAGGATACTTAAATGTACTCAGCTCTTAGCAGAAGCAATATTCCTTGAGAAATAGAGATGTCTCAATCACTCCCATCTAGAAAAGGACCTCACAGCAAAAGGATACTCAACCAAAGACAATTCCTCAAGGTAATCAAACTAAAGGCAAAGAGTTGGAAACAACTAAGCAAAACAAAGTAAATCATCCATCTACAAGCAATCCAAACAAGGACCATGACAATCAGAAGAAAGACCAGACATCAAAATATCTTCCTGAGAAAAGAAACATCATCCAAAAATAGGTAGATAAATCTAGCTCAATCAATTTAGAAACTGAAATTTTAAAGTTGAAAGTGTCAATCCCTCTTACTAAACTTGTCAAAAATAGACATTACAAGTCTGAGATAGTTAAAATGCTGAAAGTTGACCCTATGTCCAACATGGTTAATGTTGAAGATGACCAGCCTGAATGGATTTTTGGTCCAACCATAGATGGTTAGTTAGAATATAGTAAGGTTCCTCCATTTTACTTGAGTTTAAAAATCCATCAGTACATTCTTCATAACTCCATGCTTGACTCCAGAGCCTCCCATAGTTTAATGCCCAAGGCCATCATGGAAAATTTGGGTCTAGATATAACTCGTGAATACCATGAATTGTATTCTTTTGATTCTGGTAAGGTCCATTGTCTTGGTCTAATAAAAGATTTGGTAGTATCCATTGACCAAATCTCGGCAAAGAATGTCTTCATAGATGTGGTGGTAGCTGATATACCACCATGGTTTGGTATGTTGTTGTTAAGGTCCCGGGGAGCGAAACTAAGAGGCACACTGTAGTTAGACTTCTCCTATGCCACTATTATGGTTTTCAGGAAATTGAGGAAATTGTACCAAGAAACCAAAATGAAATTCATGATAACTAGCAAGGAGAAGCCCAATAATCATCCTATAAATGTTGTACATACAGATTTAGAGTCATTTGTTTTATATAATGATAGTGGAATGAATGATGTAGATAGTCAACTTGTGGAAATTAAAGATGTACCAGAGATTTCCAATTGTATAAGGATAGTTTCAGATCAAGAAAAAGAAAAGCTGCCAAGTTCATCTGAACAACCATCAGACAAGGCAGAGAAAGGCTTAGAAAAGCAATCAAAGAAGGTAATGGAAAATTCAGAACAACTTGAAGAGAAAGTTAAAAAAATTGACCCAAAGCAGAGACCAGATTTATAGCCCTTGGAAGAGGAGCACGGTCTTTGGACCATGGACTTTGATGGTGCTCTCGAGAAATATGGGGCAAACATGGGCATTTGGATATGAAGTCCACATCATCAGCAATGTGAGGTCCCTTATAATGTTAGATTATGCTCATGCAAGTTAGCTTTTGATTGCACTAACAATGAGGTTGAGTACGAAATGTTGATAAAAAGCTTAAAGATGTTGAAAATATTGGGTGCACAAAGAATCTCTGTGTATGGTGATTCAGAACTTGTGATCAAGCAAGTTAAAGGTGAATATCAAGCTCACCATCAACGAATGAGACAATATAGAAATGTTGTTTTAGATATTTTGAGAATGTTTCCGGAATATATACTTTCGGTTGTATTGAGGAGTCAGAATCTTATGGCAGATTCTTTGGCTACAACTGCAAGCAATTTCAAAATCCCCATCTTTCAAACATGAAATTTGAGATTCATGTAAAACATTGGCCCTCCGTTCCTAACAACTTGCGATATTGGCAAGTATTCTGGGATGACAAGTAGGTAAATAAAATTCTCCAGAGTAAGGAGAGTTTGAAAATTGTTCGATGGATGAAATTTATGACAAGGATGATCAAGTCATTGAGGCAACCCAAGTTGATATACTACAGCTAAAGGACAACAATATTCTGAAACGTCTTGTACCTTTGGAAGACTTGTTTGATCAAGATGATGTATCAAGGAAGCCTACATTAGTTCATATGGAGAGAGGTGTCGAAGACATGAACATTGGAACAACAGACAAACCAAAAATGATCAAGCTGTCCAAAACATTATCTCCCGAGGTAAAATAAAAATATATTCATTTATTTTCTAAATTTTCTGATGTTTTCACCTGGGATTATGCAGATTTAAAGGAGTATGACAAGAAAATAATTCAGCATACTATCCCAATTAAACTGGATCAAAAACCCTTTAGAAAAAATCTAAGAAGGATTAACCGAAGGTTGCTACCATCTATAGAGAAAGAAATTAACAGACTTTTCAAGGCGCGCATCATTATTTCCATTAGATTTTCTGATTGGATATCAAATCTAGTCCTGATGAGAAAGAAGACCAGAGAAATTAGGCTTTGCGTAGACTTCAAAAACTTAAACAAAGTATCTCCGATAGATAATTATCCACTTCCTAAAATGGAGCATATCCTTCAGAGAGTTGTTGATGCTTCCCGGATGTCACTACTGGATGGTTATTCTGGTTACAATAAGATTTTAGTGCACAAGGAAGATTAGGACAAGACAACGTTCACCACACCTTGGGGCACGTTTAAATATGCAAAAATTCCATTCGGTCTAAAAAATGCAGGGGCCACATTTCAGTGTGCCATGGACATAGCCTTTGCCAATGAAAAAGGGGTTTTCTTGGTTGTATATTTAGATGATGTAGCGGTATTTTAACATTCAGATGATGAGCATTTGCATCATTTAAGAGTTATTTTTTAGAGATGTAGAAAGTTCGAGATCTCTCTCAATCCAAAGAAAAGTTTGTTTGCTATGGAGGAAGGCAAACTTCTCGGCCACATCATCTCAAAGGAAGGAACCCGATAGATCCTTCACAGGTAGAAGCTATTCAACAAATTGATTTCCCTCGCAACAAGAAAGAAATCCAAGCATTCAATGGTAAGATTCTTAGGCAGATTTATTCCTAATTTGGCTGAACATCTTAGAGAGATGGAAAATATGTTGAAAAAAGAGAATGATGTAAAGTGGTCCGAAGAAGCCCGCAATTCCTTTCATGCAGTAAAGCTTGCCCTCACCACTGCCCCTGTTTTAATCAGTCTCGATTACTCCAATGATTTTATTATATTCTCTTTTGCTTATGAACATACCATGGTAGTAGTATTAATGCAAAAAAGAGATAAAACTAAGCTACTAATAGCATTTTTTAGTCGCAATATCAGGAATATAGCCTTAAGTACAACATCATTTAGAAACAAGCGTTGGATTTGGTAAATGTAGTGAAAGATTTCAAAGTTTACATTTTACATTCGCATACTCTTGCTTATGTGTCTAATGCAAGGGTAAAAGAAGTTCTTGTGCAGAATGACCTGGAAGGTAGACGAGGTAGATGGGTAGCAGCATTATTAGAATATGATCTTGAGATCAAGCCTACCAAGCTGATCAAGGGTCAAGGCTTAGCTAAAGTCATGGATGAGTCAAATCTCCATGTTTTAGATATCAACCTTGTAGCAACATTGTCCGACAATCAAGATGAAGTAGATCTCATTCAGGTATTTGATATCTTTCTATCATATCCGTGATACTCTGATATTATTTATGTTTTGCAACATATAAATCCCCCTCCAGGCATGTCTAAGGCTAAGAGCAGGTCATTGAAGTTGAAGGCTTCTAAATATTGCATTATGGACAACATACTTTATTGGAAATATCCTGGAGGTGTGTTGCTGAACTGTTTGACCAAAGATGAGTCTAAAGAAGTAATAAATGACTTCCACAAAGGAGATTGTGGGGGCCACTTGTACTGGAAGACCAAGACCAACAAAGTACTGAGAGCGGGTTATTATTGGCCTACACTTTTTGTAGATATCCACAAGGCAATGATGAGTTGTCACGAGTGTCAAGTTTTCTAAGGTAAAAGAAAACTTCTTCCTTTTCCTCTACAACCTATATCAGTTCATGCACCTTTTCAACAGTGGGGCCTAGATTTCATAGGTGAGATTAACCCATCATCATTTACACAACACAAGTGGATATTGACAACTACATACTACTTTACTAAGTGGATCGAAGTGATTCCAACCAGGCAAGAAACAGATTCAGTTATCATTCAGTTTTTAGAAACTAATATCTTGTCCCATTTCAACTGTCCTAATAAGATCATCATAGACAATGCGACAACATTCAAGTCTAAAAAGATGACTGAGTTTTGTGACAAATACAACATTAAGTTGGGACATTCTACAACATACTATCCATAAGGAAATGATCTGGTGAAATCCTCCAATAAATCATTAATCAAAATCATCAAGAAAATGTTAGAGACCAACAAAAAGAATTGGCACAAAAAGTTGATCAATGCATTTTGGGTAGATCAGGTGAGTAGAAGGAAATCTCTTGGACTTTCTCCTTTTCAAATTGTGTATGGAGTAGATATTGTTTTTCCTTCATCATTAGAAATCTCGGTCATGAAATTGTTACAAGAAGTGGGAAGTGAAGAGAATGATATTCAACACCAGATCAATCAAATGATTCGCCTACAACAGATATGGGATGAGGTATTTCAGAACACCTCTAAGCTCCATGAGAGGATAAAGAAAATCTGTGACCGGAAAACAAAGGAGGATGATTTTAAAACTGGAGATGTGGTGCTTTGTTGGGATGCCAAAAACGAAGACAAGGGTAAGCATGGTAAATTTGAAAATTTGTGGAAAGGCCCTTATCAGATTTCTACTTTCCAAGGATAAAATGCATTCTTGTTGGTTGAAATGAATGGAGAACCATGCTTAGGAGGACCGGTCAATGGTGGGCTCCTTAAGCACTATATTTTATGAATTGTCCCGGTTTCATTATACATAATAGTTTAACTTTCTGCAAGTGTGAAGTAGATAATGACTGGAGTTTGGAGCCCGAAGTGAAGGCCATGGAGCTTCATTGATTTTCTGCCATTTTCAATGTTCAGTGGTCAATAAAGTAAGTTAGTTTTGAGTGACTTTGTGTTATTCAAGTCATTAGAATTCAATCATGCATTTCAGTTTAAGTTTTTGATCGTATTGGCCCACATGGTTAGGCACTTGGTCTATGGTGTTCTTGACGCCTCCAAGGAGTGGCCATCCCCAAATAAGGCCGATGTTAGAGTCAGTATTTGCATACTGCCAACAGTGATCAAAACCCATCTTTTATATCATATTAGGGTCCCATTCTGAATTTTTTTTCATTCCACCTAGGTCCTCATTTAAAAATTTACTCACTAATGGTAGCCCTATGTTAAAGCCCTACTCTCTCTCAAAAATCAATATTTGCTGACCCACCTTCATGTGTCTTACTAAGCATACATTGACCATAAAGGCTCATTTTATCATGTTTTGTGTCAGTCAAGTCCACATGGAGTCTACTCATTCAAGGTCCCATTAGGTCACTAGGTTTCATTCTTTCAAGGTCCAATAACACTCCATTTCACTACATAAAGCCTGCAAAAAAAGTATGATAGTGAGAAAAATAATATCCTTTTGTCATTTAAAAAGGATTGGTAAACATGTGACTATGTTTGCCCAAGTTCTAATTTTCATTCCAAGTATCAGTTCTATTTCAGAGTGTAATTTTACTTCAAAAAACAGATGTAATATTTTCTCTAATTTATGTAATTTTATGTTCATAAGTTATTATTCCTAAATATTTTAACTCAAAGAACTATGTGTCAACTTCATCCAAGCCAATTCAAATGTGAAGAGTGCCAAAACTCCATGCATCATCAACCTGCAAAAAAGAAAATCAGAGAGTAAAGGGAAATTAGCAAGCATTTAAAAAAGGAGAAGTGAAACATTAGAAAGTGGGTCTTAAAGCTAAAAGATCAAATTCATTTGAGTATAAAGGCCTTCCTAACATCTAACTCAACTCCATTTGCCTCTTATCATTTCTTGAGCAAACCCCAAGAGACCATTTTTCACAATTCTGGGCAAAAATAAGAAAAACAGAGCAGGCGCTGTGCGTTCTCTTCTGGCGCTGCACATTCTCTTCAGGTGCTACACACTTTCCCAGTTTTGCTCACTTTCCATGGGCACTACGCATTCCCTTCAGGTGCTACGCGTTTGCCACAGGCGCTATGCACTTGTCACATGCGCTGCGTGTTTGTCCAGGAGAGCTAAAATTGCCTCCTCATGGCCACTAAAGTTGCATTCAACCTCCCACAAGTAAGTAAACATTGAAGACTACATGTTTCTTACTCCTAGAATATTTCTCATGGTGTTTTGAAAGTTTGTGAATACTTGGTGTTATTTTCACATCTAAACCCTAGTATCTCCCTAAAAACTACCCTTGCACTCTCAATTCCTAAATTTTAACTCCCCTACACTTTCATACACCCCCTACACCTTAAATCCCTTTCCCTAAAACCTTTTATCCCAAATAATATATAAACCTTTATATCTAAACCCTAAGTCCTAGGTGCTACAATTACCTAGGCTCCCAAACCCCCTACATTGCAAACAATTTCCCCATCCCAAAAATATATCATATTAATACCCCATATCCTCCTCCATTACATACATCCCTTCACCCATCTCCTTCATATTTTCCTTCCCCATTCCCTATTCCCAAAAAACCACTTTCCAACAACCCTAAACTTCCCTAGGGTTTGATATTAAAATACTATGCAGAAGAGGAATATAAACCATACAGTGAGGAAGAAGAAACAGAGGGAGAAGAAACAGAGGTCAAGAAAACACACAAAGGAGGCAAGATACTAAGATTTGAGCCAACAAATCTCAGGGAACTCTTGGCATCTCCTATGGTTGTAACATTCTTCAAATATCTAGGCTCTTACGATTTCTGTGAGCAAGTTCAGGCAATCCAACACCATCCTATTTTGACTAAGCTCTTCATATCTAAACTCCAAGACAACCAAGTCACTTTAGCAGGTGTCACTTTTACTTTATCTACTGCCATTATATGAGTTGCCACCGGAATCCCAAATGTTAGGGAGAAATGGTTTAAACAAGCTGAGTTAGAGAGACATTATTATGAGCCTTTCATAAAACCAAGGCACAAAAATGAAATAAAGGGCTATTATCCTTTTTCTCACCTACTAGATAGATATTCTCCCATGATGAAAATTATCATGGAATACTTTTCATGTGAAGGTAGATTTTCTAGGCTTTATTCCTATCACATTTGGATTTTAATTCATTTTAATAGTGTAAAAATGCTCAATATACCCTATTATATTTTCCAGAGCATTGATAAGATGGCCTATATTGTCCCGAAAAGGGAGTATGAACATCAAATGAAGCATCTCTTTTATCATTCCCTCATTAAAATCATAGTCCTTTATCATCTCAAAGAGCTCAACATTACAGGGACTACCTTCATAACCAATCCCATATTATTTATTGATTCATCTACTCAAAATGTTCAAATTATCCCTTCATCATCTCACCCTTCCACCTCCATTCCTCCATCTCAACCCATAGATCATTCATCTTCATCTGATCAGTCACCATCACCATCACCTCCATCATCACCATTTCATGAGCATATCCATTCACCTAACAAAGATGAAATCAGAGAGCATGAGCAGATTGGACAAGTTGAGGTCATCAAGCCTAAAGGAGCTAATTTGGAGACTTTGACACACATTCATTAGAGAGGCATGTTATAGCACATTTACCACTCTTGGTACGTGTGATGCTTTTTCTTATGGCCTAGGGAAACCCCTCCTTCCAGACTTGGTCCAAATATATAAAAAACAATGTTTTATTCTCTGTATGCTACTTTTCCCTGAGCTAAAAGCGTGTACACGCGGGTCAGTCAATACCCAACTTGCGTATATGTATTAAAACACTTAAAAAAATTAAATTTCCTTAATTATGGGTGGAGTTCACTGGTTTTACTTGTTGATTAGCTCGTATTTCCCGTGGCCCAAATGTTTTCCAACTAAAAAACTAATTGGAAGAGGTATAAATACACCTCCATGGGAAGGCCTTAAGGAGGAGAAGAGATAGAGTTATTATATTAAGATTATCCCCGACTGAGTCTGATGAATCCCTGTGCCTCATGCACTTACCCAAGCTCCAGGAAACCTTTGTTTCCTTGATTATATATACTATCCCTTTTGCTTGAGATATCATGGTGTTGGTGATGGAAGAAGATTGTTGAAGGCTGGAATAGGATGAATCCGGAGGACAGTTCCACTTGGATCCAAAAGAAGAAGACTCAGGTGAATTCTCTCCATGTTATTTATAGCTTACTGCAATAAAAGAAATGTTGTCTTACATTCGAAATTAACTATGTTTATGCATCGAGTTATGTTTTAATTCATATATGAATGTCATTTTGATGTATGATCAATAATTTTTTTATATTATATAAAGTCAATTTTGTGAATATGCTTTACTTCTATACTGCTATGTATGTTTGAATTGAATGATTTTTAGGTTTGAAGAACATCGGGAGTTGCAGAGGGTCTAAACCCTACGGGACCTACTCAAATGAAGGAAATCTCGGTATGGTCGCTCTTACGTAGTTCGATTATATAAGCATTTTTCCTGAGCTGTATGAGTGTTTCTTGTTGTAGTTTGCTTCTGCTCTGTTGGGGTTCTAACCCAAAGCCCTAGGGTGCTTTCGCACGAAACAAAATTGGCGACTCCATTGGGGACAAAAATCTTATTATTCCTGGTTTGGGTTGTTCATTATCAATCAAGGCTCAGTATTTGGTTTGCTTGCTGTTACAGTCTTATTTGGTCTACTAGAGTCTGTTATGTACCTAGGGGGGGTAATATGGGGTACCGAGGGAGGTACCCAAGGTAATAATGTAATAATGGGATGGGCCATAGTAATAAATAAGGTGGTTAACCCATGTCATGTAAGGGACCACAAGTAGTTAATAATAATGTAAGGGGCCCATGATATTAGTTGATGGTATGAGGAAACCATGGTAATGATGCATGGTATTGTATGTATGAGGCCTATATAGAGGCTAGAGACTCCACATGGAGGGATATGAAGAGAAGTATTCTTGTATGAACAGGCATATGGCTTGTGGAGTATTCTCCTTCCTTAAGGAGTGAATGTATGGTGTTGCCCTACCTTAAGGTTTGATAATAAAGAAGCATTACTATCTATATTCAGATCTTATTCTTTCTTGGGTTTATTTATATTTTCATATTATTTCTGGGTTAGATCTACAACAA
>APFE030399533.1:181081-200497 GCA_000404065.3 Pinus taeda
TGTTGCCCTACCTTAAGGGTTTTGATAATAAAGAAGCATTTCTATCTATTTCTATCTTGTTATTCTTGGGTTATTTCTATTATCATAATATCTTTGGGTTAGATATACAACAGAGTCCCAGGCCTTAAGTCTGATCTTTTGGATCAGACTTTGTTTTTTATTTTTTCTTGCAAATCTTTGCATACGCTTTTTACTTTTTTTACAGTAGTGTATACATGCTTGTTTCTGTAAAGTGAACCTGTGCATATGTGAGTTTCCTGTGACAGAAGCGCGTGTGCATGCTTCTGTGTTTGAACACGGTCGCGTATGCAAATTTTTGCATTCTTTTTTCAAATCTCCCTGCCCAGATAGATTTGTTGCCTGGTCTTTTTAGTCTCTATGTGGTCAATTGTTGTTTGAAGAATTTAATTATTTTGCAAGCTTACTGTTTCGAAGTCTCTTCCTCATTGAAAAGATTTGGCCTAGGTTTGCTTCTTTAGTGAGTTTGTAATTTGTGTTTTGGCACACAAGACTTTGTTCAGAAGTTCTTGATTGTTCTGGACCTCCAGAACATGATTTTTTTTTTTAGTTTCAGTGTCAATCTTGGATTCAAATCTACTTGCTTTTCTTTCCTTCATTTTGTGGCCTCATAGCTTTTCTTGCTTTTTGTTTTGATGAATTTGGAAGTATTTCTTTCCTAGCTTCTTGGTCATTTTGTCAAGCTCTTTGTTGTTTTTTGGGTTGTTTTGTACAAGTTGAAGTCTTTTTACTCAAGTTTTGTTCATTTTTGAGTTTGTAACTTGCAAAGATTCCTTATGCTCTCTTTTCGATCTTTGAAGTTTTATTAGCATTTTAGTGATTTCAAAAAGTTGTTTTTGGTTGTTTCTTTAAAAAGAAAAGATCTCAAAAAACTTTGTTTTTCTTTTTCTTTTGCCAAGTTTGGTTTTTGGTTTCTTTTTGTTGTTGAAAGCAAATTGTGATCTTTTACAATTTGTCCTTCTTCTTTGAGAGAATTTTGTGTTCAAGATTTGTATCCTCTTCAGTACTTAAGTTGGCTCATTGTTATAAACAATTGCTATTGCTTTTTGAGTGATTTTGGATGTTGCATCTCCATTATATCTTGCATTAGGGTAGTTTGCATTGTTAAAGCATTCATAGTCTTTTAGTTTTTGGGTGTGTTTCAAGAAAAGAAGAGAAAAAAATACTTTGCTTTGTAGAAGTTTTGTAGAACCCGTGTAGAAATCTCTTTTCATCGAAAAAAAATGATTGCATTCATGTAGTTAGTTTTTCATTGATTTCTGTTGCATCATGCACACATCATTGGTTTCACTCCCATCTGTACCCTTGACTTAAAGAACAACCATTAAAATCATGAAATTAATTAAAATAAACTAGAACTTTTGTATTGTCATCAGAACATACCAACAAGTTTAGGTTTATTAGGGCCTTGGATTAGGTGAGAGGAGAGTTAACTCTCCAAGGCGACTCAAAATTACAAAACATAGAGGTTTGATTAATGAGTGAAATCCAATAGCATTAGGGAGACCAGGAAAGCTTCGTAACTAGGAGTAAAGCACAAGGCTGAGTGAAGATAAGGACGAGAGATACCCCCTCTCTTACTTGTCGGATCCTGCCTCACAACTATTTTGCCCGGATTTTGATACGAGTTGGTGACCATAGTTTCCTATCCTAGGGACCACACAGGTGGCTGCGAAGGGGAGTCCCATGGCACCTGAGGTTGACATTGTATCACGTTCAGTAGTACTTCTGGAGGTCACCCTTGCGAAGCTTGGGGGCTTGCACCGACAAAGACTGTTGTCTGGAGGTCAACATAACTACCTCTAATACCTTCGCTAGTAGGCCTGGTGCATAATTACCCTAGTCTATTTTTGGAAGGCCCTTGTTAATATCTTCCTTGTATTTTGGTGTCCGACCCTAATCACCTGGAGCGGAATACTTGAGATTTGTTTGATTGCTGACATCTTTAGGGAATTTTTAGTGAGTGTTCTTGGCTCCTAGTCGGCCTAGCTCTATAAATTTTTTTGAGTCTTTAAGTAGATATTTTAAATAATTCAACGTGGTTGACCGACCATCTCGACGGTTTAAGAGACTTTGTGGGCTATCACCTACGAGTCGTGAGCCTTCTCCTAGAAGGCATAGGAGCGATTCTACCACTAGTTTTCAACTAGTGGTAGTAGGCACATTGGAGATTGATCCTCCGCTTGGGGTCATTGATTCACAAGATAGACCTGGCACCAGTAGAGAGTTAGAGAGGAACACACTAGTTATTTCCTGAGTACTTTTCAGTCAGAAGATAATATCAAATTGAAGAGATTTCAGAGTCGATTGCAGCTCCGAATTCTCCTCTTCCTCCTGATCATCCAAACGTTCTATTGTACGTTAGAACTACGACTCATAGGCCTTCGAGATCAGGTTTACATCCATCTATTCCTTCAATGACCACTGCTGGAAGCATGACATCTATGACGAGTGTTGCAAGCATGCAGATTCCCATATCTGTACAAGGAGGGGAAACTATTTCCATCCCTTCTATTACTCCCAACACGGTTATATTTGGGCCTACTTTGATTCTATCAACGAGTGGAAGTTCTCAGGCTATTGCACCCGGTTTTGTATTTTTCCCTTATGGAATGTCATCTCACGGGATTCCTTCAATTCCTTTGAACATACCATCGACTGCCTCTACATCCATGATGAGTGGATCAACTTCTTTTCAGGGTTTCCCATTTGGAAGTGGTCATATACCACATTCCAATCCGATAGTAGGGTCAATGCCTTTTTCTTTTACAAGTCAAGGTAGTAACCCTTTCCAGAGTTGGACAGACCTTGTGGTTAGTGAGAGAGGAGCTGTAAAACAATTTTTCGGCCAACAAGGGAATGTGTCATATTCTTTAGATAATTCGTTTTAGAATTTTCCACCCTTTGCTAATGCATGGAATCCTTACCAGGGGCTGTCAGCTCCTTTCAATACTTTGTTAGGGGGTAAATTCACTAGTTATGGAGGATTTTCGACAGGAGTTGGTCAAACTCTGAATTTTACTGGACCATAAGGAGCACATTTTGGTTTAGTAGGCTCTACGAGTTACTTTGGGCAACTTGGTGTTTTTCAAAATCCAGGTCATTCTTTTCAGACCTTTGGGAACCCCACTCGCTCTGGATGGAATTCCCAAGGCCCACCATGACTTCCTTTTCTAGCCACGTTAAACTTGCTAGACTTAACTAAATTGACAAATGATCTGATTCGGTACAATCCGGCTTGGCCTCTGGTCCTAACTAAACTTCTCTCGAATATCCCAAAATTAAAGGGAAGAGTGGTGAAGATCCGGGAGACCACGTAACCACATTTCACTTATGATGCTGGTCCAACTCCCTGATAGATGATTTGATTAGGTTGAGGTTATTTCAGTGCACCCTAACTGGAAATGTGACCAAATGGTATATAGAGTTTCTAGGGGCACCTTTACTTCTTTCTGTGATTTGGCCAATATATTTTTGAACCATTTTCAGTTGCCTGTTCGATATGAAGCTGGAACTGAACATCTGGCTAACTTCCAACAAGACACCGCAACTCACATTTTGGATCACATCCAGGAACGGAGGAGGAGGAATAGGCTTATCAAAGCTAAAATCCCACCAAAATTCCTTATCAAATGGATTCTCAAATCATTTCAACCTGAGATCTCAAAGGATGTGTCTCTTTCAGGGTTTTATCTGGAAGAGCAGGCCATTTTCCGAGCCCAACAATTGGAACTGATATATTCTCAGTCTGGGACTCTTTAGAAAATTCTACCTGATGCTCCTAGATCTAAGATCGATTTAGCCAAACTGAAACCAAGCCCCCACACTGATGGTATAGTAAGAGCAATTGATATTAACGCGATGAACCTATTGAATCAATTACAACAATTGTCTCTACAAACTGCTTCTTCTAGCCAGGCAGCACCGTTTGTACCTACACCTTCCCAACCTACCTCTGTAAACATCGTTCAAACCTTTAACCCAAAGGAAATCAACAATCCGATGGGAAGAGGAAGGGATGAGGTAAGAAGAAGAACCGGGAAGGGAAAGGCAATGCAAACAAACCCAGTAATGGTGCCACTCAATGCTTATTAGTACAACAAGGGTTCTCTAGCTCCCAAGTTGTTATGACTAACCCTTTTCCTCAAGGGCAGCAATTACTTGCTGGCGCAAATTCTAATGTTGGTACCTCCTCTGGGGGCAATCAGGAAGGAAAAAATTCGTCAAATGTTTATATGATGGGTTCTCATATCGACGTCACTATGTGAACACATGATTATGGTGAATTGGAAACATCTAAGGCTAAATATGTTCCCGAAGCCACATAACCACTTCATATTGAGCGGCCCTCTATTAAGTCTATACCTCGGATACTGAAGGGCTCCGTAAAGTGCTCGACTATTAACCATAATGCTAGGGAAGCTAAGAACTACTCAATTGTAGAAGATCTAGCTCAAAGTCCTTGTGCTATGTCTGCATTAGAGGTACTCCAGTCATGCCCTGCTCAGAGAAGTGCTTTTCTTTCGGCAATCGGCACAGTAAATCCAAAGAACTATTTAGTGCTCGCTTTTGATATGTTGAATGTCAAAAGAGACTTCCTCACCATATGGATTTCCAGATAAAGTCCACATACCGAAAGACCAATATTTTTCAGATTGTTATAGATGAGGGAGCTTCTACATGCGTAATGTCTATGCCATGTTGGAAGGCCATTGGATCACCTTCAACTGTTCCTTCACTGACTCTTTTGACGACATTTGATGGACATTCTCATAGGCCATACGAGATTATCCCGACCTTTCCTATCTGTGTTGGGGGAAAGGTAGTGAATATTGAGGTAGAAATCGTTGATTCGAATATGGATTATAACCTCCTCTTAGGCAGGAATTGGATTTATGAGATGGATGCCGTAGTTTCATCATTATTCCACATCCTCTATTTTCCTCACGAGGGGAGGATTGTTAGAGTTGATCAGTTAGATTAGTCTCCAGGTGACTCTCACGCAAATTTAGATTCTACCATTCCATTGGTGGAAAATCCACGTCAACCTATAGAGAATCTGGGAGTTGGGATGTACTCTTCGTTAATGGGTATATTTAACCTCCCTCCTCCTACAACTAGAATTAATGCAATTTTATCCTCTAAGGGACCTTCTCAGAAAGAGATATTTTGAACTCATTATTTTCAGACCCTTGGCCCTTACCTTCATCTACCACCACATTAGATGAAGGGCAGGTAGGTGGAATGGCGTTTCCCATGTCTGCAGCAGAAATTAGGTATCAATCTATCGTTAACTCTGTAGACAACCATCCCACTCCTTTTTCACAAGAGGAGTTAGACGGCGATGTGGCTCCGACTTGGACCCTTGATTCTACTTCAACTCTGGATTGTTTAGATACAGTCTTACCATCTAAAGAAGCAATTTTGGAAGCAATGATCGGTGTGGATTGACCATGGGAAGATTTACATCATCGTTCATATTTTCTTCCTCCCTTACATGCAGTTGAATCTATTTTGTCCAATCTGTCTGCTAGTGATGTTTGTACAGTTTCAAACCCTTTGGCTCTAGGATAATTTTTTGTTGAAGGTAACATGTTGGTTATCTCACAAATTGTACCTATAAACATCTATAGGAATCCTAACTTATTAGAAAACGTCTTCATTGGAGCTGATTGTTCCCCTGAAGAAATTCAAATCTACACCGATCACTTTAAAGAGTTTCGAGATGTGTTCGCTTGGTCTTATGAGGAAATGCCTGGAATTGATCCATTTATAGTCCAACATGAGATCAAGACATACAAAAACACCAAACCGATTCATCAAAAACTTCAAGTAGTCAATCCTCGGAAAGTAGCAACTATTAAAGCTGAAGTTGAAAAGCTTCTTAAGGTGGGTTTCATATACCCTGTTCCTCTAACTAAGTGGGTTTCCAACCCAATCTTGGTAGATAAGAAGCAAGGAATGATCTGAGTATGTATTGACTTTAGGGATTTAAATAAATCTTGTCCAAAAGATAACTACCCCACACCTTTTATTGATCAAATTCTTGATGAATGTGTGGGTAATGAATTTTTTTTATTCATGGACAGATTCTCTGGTTACAATCAAATTACTATCCGTCCAGAGGATCAGCACAAGATAGCCTTTTTTTGACCCTGAGGCACATTTGCATACAAGAAGATGCCTTTTGGCCTTAAAAATGCTGGAGCTACTTTTCAACGGGCCATGTCTTATGATTTCCACGAAATCAAACATGTTATCGAAGCATACTTGGATGACTTAGCTGCTCGTTCTCACAAGAGAATTGATCATCCTAGCCACCTTCGGTTAGTCTTTGAGAGATGTTGTTTTTATAAAATTCGGTTGAATCTGAATAAGTGTGTTTTCATGGTCACATCTGGTTGGATGTTAGGATTCATCGTATCAAATGAAGGGATTCATGTTGATCCTTTCAGTTGCCTCCCCCGCCTTCCATTCGTCAACTTCAAAGTCTCCAAGGAAAGGCAAATTTCTTGAGGAGATTTATAGCAAATTACGCCGAGATTACCAAAGGATTTATGTGTTTTCTTAAGAAAGGAGTTCCATTGTTATGGGACGATTTCATGCAATGATATTTTGATGATTTTAAAAAAGAATTAACCTCTGCTCCATTATTGAGTCCACCAGATTATGGTAGAGATTTCCTTTTGTATCTCGCTGCAGCAGAATCAACCATTGGTATGGTCCTGGTTCAGGAGGATGATGCTCTCAGTGAGCATGTAATCTACTACTTGAGTTGAGGCTTAGTAGGACCTGAGCTATGCTATTCTCACATCGAGAAATTGGACTTCGCAGCTATCCATGTTGTTCAACGGCTTCATCATTACATTATGATGCACAAAACGTTCGTCTTAACGATTGTCAATCCTTTTCAGTTTGTCCTCAATAGGCGAGTGATTGGGGGCAAGTATAATAGATGGATTGTTATTTTGCAAGAGTTTGAACTCAAATTCTTGTTAGCTAAATCTAAGAAGTCATTAGTTTTTGCGGAACTGATTTTGGAGCTTCCTTGTGAGGAAGCTATTGTTTATGAGGAAAATTTTCCTGACAAACATTTATTCCTCATTTATTCACAAGATCCCTGGTACGGAGATACCATTATATATCTCCAGACTTTGAAGTTTCCACCTGCTTTCTCCAAATATGAGCGTTGAAAGTTATGTCACCTTGCCAAAAGATATGTTATTATTGGTGATACATTATATCACAGAGGGGTTGACTCAATCCTTAGGCGTTGCTTAGCTTTGGAAGAAGTCGAGTCTGTACTTAATGATTGCCATAGTGGAGCTTATGGCGGTCATCTATCAAGGGTTGCTACAACCCAAAAATTTTTGTGAGCAAGCTACTTTTGGCCTTCAATTTTCAAATACTATATTGAAGTGGTCAAACATTGCCATCCTTGTCAAATTTATACTCGGAAAATGCGCACGTATCTAGCTCCACTTTTTCTTGTTATCACTATCAACCCATTTTCGAAGTGGGGCATTGATTGTACTACTTGTAATCCGCCTTTGGTGGCGAATCACAAGTACATCATTGTGGCCGTAGACTACTTTACGAAGTGGGTTGAGGCCATGCCTACCTATAATTAAAACGATAGTGAGACAACAACCTTGTTTCTGTTCAACCAGGTTATTTCACAATTTGGTATCCCAAGAGAGATTTTCACTGACCATGGCAGTCACTTCCAAAATCAATTGATGACCAAATTGGCTCTAAAGTTGGGCTTCCGACAGGAGCATTCATCTCCATACTATCCTCAGGCCAATGGGTAGGTTGAATCCATGAATAAGTCCCTTAAGACCATCCTACAAAGGACAATTGATAAAAATCGATCCAATTGGCACATCATGTTGTACTCGACACTCTGGGCGTATCGAACCTTAGTTAAGACTGCCACCGGTTTTACTCCTTTTCAACTAGTTTACGGGTTGGAATCTCTTTTACTTATCGAATGTGAAATTCTGTCCCTTAAGCTAGCTGTAGAACTTCTTCCGGAGACATCTAGTCTTGAAGAACGCCTCGTTCATTTGGAACATCTTGATGAGCAGCGTCGAAATGCAACCATAATAAACGAAGCCCATAAGAAGAGGATATAAGCTCAATATGATAAAGCTGTCCGTCCTCAGGTTTTTTCTGAAGGTGACCTTGTCTTAGTTTATGACCAAGATGAAGACGCCCTGGGGCAGGCAAATTCAAATCTATGTGGTATGGTCCCTTTATAGTCAAGTATGTTTTGGGAAAAGGGGCTTATGAATTAATTGATTTTGAAGGGAACAAGCTAGAGGAGCCCCGAAATGGGCTTTACCTTAAGAAGTATTTTTCTTAGGCTTCGACCGAGCAATTGCTTGTTTGTATATTCTATATATGTGTACATATTTGTCTGGAATTTTGTGATATCAACATTTTTTTTATTTTCTTTGGCAGGTATTGATGGATGATTCGATATATTTCAGATTCACCGATGGTGCAAGTCGGCACACTTGGAATCCTGCTTCCGTGGCTTGGGTGATTTATTATCCATCTGGCCAGTTGATGGTGTCGAGGGGAGTATGTATTGGCCCTACTTCGAATAAAATTGCCGAATATACTGCCATTCTTAATTTACTATCCGAAGCAAAATCTTATGGGATTGATTCGTTGGTAGTTTATCTAGACTCCCAACTGGTGGTTTCGCAGTTAAATAACACTTATCGGGTTCATGATCCTTATTTATATCACCAATTCTTGAGAGAGAGAGTGTTGCAACGATCATTTATTTATATCACATATGTTCACATTCCACGATTTGAGAATTCATTAGCAGACTCTATTGCTAATCAAGCATTAGATTGGCACATTAATCATTCATCAAATTAAATAACATCAAAAAAAAAAATCAAATCTGTATATATATCATAAAATCTCCTGTATATAGATGGAGTGTTCAAAAAATTATATACAAAATTGAGACCGGATGCCCTCAAAGTTTTGGGCTTATGCCCATAATCATGTCCAGTCATACATAGATCTATCTATTGACCCAGCTCAGGATGAGTGACTAAAAAGTTAACCACAACGTTGGCTATATGTCGAAGTATCTAGACCTAGTCCCATAATATCCCTACCACGCGGTGCTGCATCTCCTCAGGCAAATCCTCTATGGCTGTCATATATACCTGGTGAGTTAGTATCACCAAGTGTCTCTGAACAACATATAGGACTCTCTCTATCTCAGTTGCCACCTCTTTGACCCCTCTTCCACGACACCTGTACCTCGGAAATCCACCGGGTCTCATTGGACCCACATATGGAACATGGTTATTATATTTTGTCTCATCAAAAATATTTTCTACGTTCATTTCATATTAAAAAATCCAAAAAATCTTAAAAAATTCACAAAAACTTAAAAATTATTACCTATGTCTCCCCATGCTGCATTTGGTGGTAGCACTAAGTTTGGTTCTCCTCGGAAATCCATGCCGGCATATGGGTAGTCATCGAATGTGATGATATGTTGATCCTACTAGGTGAAAAAATCATCATCAAAAGTTGTTCTAGGCATGTCTCTGCCCCCAAAGCGCTTCATCAAGTCTGCCCATTTACCCGTTCGTGGATCTCTAGGGCTACTAATGGATGCTGATAATTTGGGATGTAACCCAGGTACCTTCTCGAAGAAGAATGAACACAAGGTGGTTTTATATCCAAAATTTTTCGTTTTACCCTTCTGTATAGAGGTCAATTGACTCTTCATATTAGTTAGAACAGATCTGCACCAGTCAAATACTATGGTAAGACATTCCACTGCCAGGCTCATAGATACTCATGATGCTTGATGCAGGGAAGATGACCCATTTACCCATGCAATGGTAAATAGCAAAATCTTCAGGGATAAACTTTCCACATGTTTTATTGGAATTTGATTTCCAATCTTCTCTTGATGTCCAATACAATATATATGGACATAGTCTTCCACTGAAAGACTACCTCTCATCCTGCCAGTCTAATGCATGACCTCCCCTCTTCAGGAGAGACCATTAATAACATAGATTTGTTCGAACTCAATCCATAGAGGCATATGTTCTATCATGAAAGCGTCATCCTCTGTGCTCCTATAGTGGATCAAAAGTTCGGATAAGCGCGTATCGGCTTTTGTATTTGGAATTTTGAAGAACTTAAGTAAGCCACAACCTCTCAGAGCATCCACTGCATTTTAGTCATTCATTACCTCATTATCAATATTTTTATGCTCTCTTTCCCTCCAAGTGAGAGTCATCTTGCAAAAAATTGGAGTTTTAACCGTTAATTTTTATGTTAACACTTTAGCTCACGTACACGCGGGTTCCCTTTAAACACAATCACATGTAGGGCCATTGTATACACGGATTCTTCACATCTAACCCACGTGTATGCAGAGTTGAATTTTTTGGCATAGTTTACTGTTTTAAAAACTTTGAGAAAACTTCTAAGAATTATCATAAAACATTGCAAGTAGGATTTGAGGGTTACCTGGAAACTTTGGGGTGATTTGAACGGTCCAATTGTTTAAAGGAAAGCATGCTTCATTTTGCTCCATAACTCTTTGCTCCAAACAGAAATGAAAAAACTGTGAGTCTAAAAGTCATTATTTCAAAAATTGATTTTTGTGTCATGAATTTTTTGACCTATGGGCTTGGATTGTTGAGAATGGGTTGTTTTTTCAGGAAATTTTGGAGACTTCTTCGAGATGTTATTTCAATCCCATGACCACTGACCCATCATGGCAGGTGTCATTCTCGTACTGGCATTTAGGTTAGGGAAAACCATTTTCCTCTGCATCTTGCATACTAGCCTCCATTCAGTGATACATTAGTCATAGGATTGACCCCATTGTATCTTGGTTAGCAAACCATTTTCACTCGCTGATTTTTTAAATCATGATGCGATGGTAGAGCCATCCTTTACATGGGAATCTTAGTTAGAACCTCACTGAAATTGGTTGCCCATGATGCTATACTGAGTAGGCTCAGGAGTCCTCTTTAGTCCCGCCATAACTGATGCATTGAAGACACATTCTCCTTTCCTCTGCGCTAATTTCTGGCTTTATACCCTAGAGGCTCCTTTGTGTTGATTTGTACTATTGCATTGCATTTTTGGCTATCTGCACCTTTTGGCCTTGAGCTGGCTTCACTTGGCCTCATGTTTAAGCCACTTATTTGACCATGTCTTATGCAAAATCAACCATGCAATCACTTAGCTTCTGCAACTTAACACATCCTTTTACCCATGGAACGAGCATCCCTTTGAGTGTCCTTTACCAGTTTGCCTCCTTGCATTGAGCATAGGAGTGTTGACCTCCCATGAACTAGATCATCTATTTCTATGACACTCGTTCTTTCCATTGTACTATAGCATTCTTTTATTCCTTTTCCATCTTAAAGAAAAAGACAAAAAAAATTATATATTCCAAAAAGAGCGGGAATGGGACGACATTTCCATATTTTGTTGTAGCTAGAGTCATTCATGTCGCCATTGAATAAAGCACTCAAAAGAAATTCTCTCCTCCATTTGGGTGGGATTTATTTTAACTTAGGTGCACCTTAACCTTGTTATTAAGTCAGTACTCCTCTGATTGGTTACCTCTTCCAATCATATGGAGAGTTTGCTTATGTCTCTTGCATGAAAAAATTATACAGAGTTATTATATGCTGCCATACAGTCATCATTGAGTCGTGCTTTTGTTTAAGGGAAGTAAACCCAAGTCGGCCTCTCTACGGTGCCTCTTGACCTATTTTTCAGTCGGTCATTCCTGGTTGTCAGTGTCATGTTTGTCATCACATCAGTTATATTGGTCCTTTGCTCATTTCAGTTTGAGAAGATCTCCATTGACTTCTTGTTGGTGGGTATTGTCCTTATCAACTATGACATATTGCTCTGAGGACAGATCTAGAGCCGCACCCTAGCCCTATTTTCATTATTGATAGGTCACCTTGTGCTAAGCATCAATCAGTATCATGGGTATTTGACTGAGTGGTTTCCCTTGTGTTCGACATCAACTTTCATTATCACACATTGGGATTCGTGCAGTGCCTTGGTTTCCATTTGACCCTATTGGTGGATTCCTCGCCTCTATGCCATCTTTCATTATTGGTTAGTTCAAAGGGTTTCTATCGTGCACTAGCTACATCTTGTGTACACCAGAAACGTGCTTTGGTTGGGTTACTACATCTTTTTCATCTGATTCCTTCAACATTATCGGCCTACGGGTTACACTTGCGCTAGATTGATGAAGGATGCCTTAATGCCTTCCTTCTAGCAGATCCTTTCCTATCGACTACAACTTATTTTCTCTGGGAAAAATATCTAGAGTCCATTTGGCAGTACCTTGGGGTTTGCAGTCATTAGTGGCAGATTCCTTCACTATCGATAGTGGGAAACCATCATTGTCTCCTGATTGATAGATTATTTCAAGTGTTCGACTTCAGCCCATTCATTCGCACTTGTTAGATTGTACTGGGTACCTTGACTCTCGTTACCATTATGGGTGAGTAGTCTCGCGTTTGTTAGTGGTATACATCAATGACCGGTAATCAAACGATTTCTCACGTGGTCGACCTCAAATCATTCATTCCCATTGTGTAGAAATGTAC
Organism: Pinus taeda; assembly: GCA_000404065.3. Lineage (NCBI taxonomy): Eukaryota > Viridiplantae > Streptophyta > Pinopsida > Pinales > Pinaceae > Pinus > Pinus taeda. Next base: position 193,747 of record APFE030399533.1, read on the forward strand.
CGCGGCAATCGGTGAAGACCTCAGATTGCATTAGCATCTTTTGGTTCACTTGTCAGTTGCTTATGTTGTTTCTAGTTGACACCATCCACCTTATATGTTACAGTCCTTCACAACAACATCTTATATGTTGGCATTCGAGTTGCTATGTAGTATAATTTTATTCCATAATGTTCATTTGGTACTATTGGGATCAGTTTTTGACATCAGTGATCGGCTTCATCCTTCAACATCATTGATCATCTTCTTATACGTGATATTCAGACATATACTTTATCGACCATGATCAGATGATCCATTATGTACTTTCTGTACCTTTATACTTGTATACATATTGGATCCACTTGTACTTGATAGGCAGACATGCTTTACTTTCTCTAAGCATGGGTATGCACACCTCAGATAACAATTTCTTTATGATATTTTTTAATGGCTTGGCAGGCTGAATTCTGGTGAAGTCCTTCTCAGTCTCGACATGATTCTTTCCATACACTAAATACATTTTAGCCATCATATACCCCTTCTGACCTCATATATTAGGGGGCATCTGTTATAGCACCATTTACCACTTTTGGTATGTGTGATGCTTTGTTTATGGCCTCGGGTAACCCCTCCTTCTAGACTTGGTCCAAATATATAAAAAATAGTGTTTTATTCCCTGTACGCTACGTTTCCCTGAGCTAAAAGTGTGTACATATGGGTGAGTTGATACCCAACCCACGTATATGTATTAAAACACTTAAAAAAATTAAATTTCCTTAATTATGGGCAGAGTTCACGGGTTTTACCTGTTGATTACCTCCTATTGCCTGTGGCCCAACTGTTTCCCAACTAAAAAACTAATTGGGAGAGGTATAAATACACCTCCATGGGAAGGCCTTAAGGAGGAGAAGAGATAGAGTTATTGTATTGAGATTATCCCTGAATAAGTCTGATGAATCCCTATGCTTCATGCACTTCCCCAAGCTTTAGGAAACCCTTGTTTCCTTGATTATAGATATTCTCCCGTTTGCTTGAGATATCATGGTGTTGGTGATGGAAGAATATTTTTGAAGGCTGGGATAGGATGAATTCGGAGGATGGTTCCGCTTGGAGCCAGAAGAAGAAGACTCAGGTGAATTCTCTCCATGTTATTCATAGCTTACTGCAATAAAATAAATGTTGTCTTGTTTCATAAATTAACTATGTTTATGCATCAAGTTATGTTTTAATTCATATATGAATGTCGTTTTGATGTATGATCAATAATTTGTTTATATGAAATAAAGTCAATTTCATGAATATGCTTTACTTCTATACTACTATGTATGTTTGAATTGAATGATTTTCAGGTTTGAAGAACATCGGGAGTTGCAAAGGGTTTGAACCCTGCGGGACCTACTCGAACGAAGGAAATCTGGGTATGGTCACTCTTACGTAGCTTGATTATATAAGCATTTTTCCTGAGCTGTATGAGTGTTTCTTATTGTAGTTTATTTCTACTCTGTTGGGGTTCTAACTCAAAGCCCTAGGGTGCTTCCGCCCGAAACAAGGCCATAGACAAGTGTTTACCCCACAAATTATGGGAGGGGCCTTGCCTTTGTCATCAACAAAGCAGGTACAAAAGGGCAAGGAAAAGATGACAAAGACAAAGATTCAACATGAGGAGGAGGACCTCCATGAGACAGAGCAAGATTTTTACTTGGTTGACCTAGGTGAGCATGATGACAGTAAGAGCACAAGCATTGTCATAAAATAAAAATATGCACTCATAAGGGAGCTCCAGATCAAGCTAGAGAGAGAAAAATACATCATCTCATATTATGAGTAGGAGAATAAGCAGCTTCAAGCCAAACACGATCTCATGGAAATTAAGCTCATCAAGGTAGAGAGGGAAGTAATGAAAGCCAAGGAATTACTAGATGAGGCCTATGATAAGTATGGTGAACCTGAAGAAGAGCAAGAACCTAGAAAAATACCTAGAATTAGAGGGCTAAAAAGAGCTCTAGAACTAGAGAAACAAAAGGACGTTGAGATTGCTAATGAGCTCACATGGAATGAGAAATTTTCTTTGGGTCAATGAAAATTGAGATAATTGGCTTGATAAGGTCAATCAATGTCTATAGAAGCTCCTAGACAAAGCTAACCAGCAAAATGAAATTTAGAAGAAGATGGAAAAACACTATGCCAATAGAGAAAGGATTACCAGGGAAAAACTCAAAGTTGCAAAGGAAAAAATTGAAGCCCTAACTCACCAAAAGGAGAAGGAGAAGCTTGACATACTTGCATAAGCTTCACTCCAAGCCTAGCTACACCAAACATTAGCTCCTTGACCATTTTGAAGTCTCTTAGCATATTTTGAAAAAGATATGTTTTCTGTGTTTTTTAGGAAATTTAAATATCTGTTGCATGGTCAAATGCGTAGCGCCCTCACTTTTTTGGGACACCTTTTGGAGGAACGGAAGCCACCAATGGATGTAGAAGTACCAATACATCTAGAAAAACCATGTTTCTAGCCCTAGTTTGCTAAAATGGTAGGTGAAAAGGGAAAAAAAACTAGCAAAAAATCATGTTTTTGCCCACTTTTTCTGATCCAGGTGGATATTGGTGGCCACCTGCCAAGTCCACCTGGACCCCCACCATTTTCTTTCTCAGCATTTTCAGTTTCCTTAATTGTAGCACAACTTACTATTTTTAGCAGTTTTTCGGGTCCTGAACTTCCGGAGCCGTTTTGAGGCCCTAAACGACGTTTTTTGGGGAATCCAGGGGCAACATGGGTCCATGCAATGGACCGATGTTGCCCGTTCCAACAATGATAGTGCTCGAATAGATCTTTCTAATGAGCTATTGTACGCGTCAAACGGAGATCATATGCTAAAGTTACGACCCCCGGGAAGTTGATGTACCAACTTACCCCCAAACGGGGCCCACAGTTTGGCGTTTCATCTCCTAGGGTTAGGTTTTGGAATGTGAAGGGTTTTTCATTGTTTTCTCAACAATAAATAGGCCTTCGAGCCTCATTGTAACACAGTTCAGAGGCATGTAGCCATCACATCTCTTCTCAGAGATAAGCTACCATCACCCTAGCTAGTTTATTTCCATTTCTGATTTTAAGCATATTTTAGTATTTTCCATTAATGGAATGAAGTATTATTTCCGCTGCATCTTTGTGTATATGGTTATCTCTGTAATTTGTTGCGTTCCTGTTTAAATCCGGATCATTTTCTGCTAGGCACTGCACACTTGACCAATCTTGGTAGAATGAAGTTTTGGAAGGTAAATTAAAGCCCATTTGGAAAACCAAAGGAATATTTGAAATCTAGACTGGCTAATATTTCCAATGAGCTATCTTGTGCTCAATTTGGACACTAGGAAGGCAGGAAAACATTGGTTTAAATATGGCGTTGTGCACTTGTCACAGGTGTTGTGCACTTGTCACAGGTGTTGCACACTTGACAGTTGGCCTAGTTTTTCAATGTTCTTCTCCATATTTGATTTTTACCTATGGGAAATCAAAATTTTACTAATTTAATTGATATGATAGATGTATTTATGGTATTTTACTATTACCTAGGGGTAAACACATTAGGTTAATAGTCTTCTTCAGGTCAGATGAATCAATTACAATGTAATTAGGGATGAGTCATTTTGACCACCCTACACTCTAGCTATCAGTTTAGATTTTGTTGGAATTACTCCTCTTCTCATGGATTTGACCCTTGAGGTTGGAGGATTTTGTTTTGAGGTCTTTATATTCCCTTTCTTCACTTTTTTGGGAGGTTGGACTCCATTGGATGTTGTACTAATGTTTCAGACTTTGGCATGGAACATATTGGATGACTTGCAACTATTTTGGTGGGATTCCTGTGGCATGGTATTTTGATATTGTTTCTTCTTCAGTTACATGTTTGTGAATGTTTTGTATCTTCCATGATCCATTTCACTTCTAAATATGTTTGATTTTCAAGGGTGATAAGCATAATTCATTTTCTATGCTCTGTTTTAGGAAAAATCATCATAATTTGTTTCATTTCTTCAGTTTAAAAATAATTCATGATTTCCATGATCTTTTTAGCATCTCATCATTCTAAACCATTCCATAAATATACTACAAAGTTTTAAAGTACTTGCCTACCTTGCCCCATTAGATGTCTACGATTCTGATTTTCTTTTTCCCTGAACTAGTTCACTCTCTGACCTAATTCACTCATCTAGTGACTACCCCAATCAAATCAAATAAAAACCTTGAGCTACTATATCTAGCCTAAAACCCTAATCCATCCAACCCTCTTGGCTATGATTATTTGTAGAGATCCCTCTCCAGCTTGGTAGCTCCATTAGAATCTTCATTAGAAGTTTCACTTAGAAAAATCAAGTGTCTCACAGATAATCTACATTCCATCTTGTGTGGGATCCACTGATTAAGAAGGATGATGGTATAATGACAAAGTTGTGCAGCATGTCAAGTTGGTTGAAGTACTTTTCATCTTCAAGAAAGGAAAGGAAGCTATTGAAAGGAAGGAAGAGGTATGTATATATTTGGTAATAGATAAATGAAGTCATGGTTGCAGATAGAATGGTTAGAATGCTCTATCTCATGAGCGTGACGAAATAAGAAGAAACTCTTCCATTAGATTGATACATGAAGGCATGTAGGCAATGTTCCTTGAACTCTTCTACATATTGGCAAGATGAAATCAACATAATATGACCTCATAGAGAATATGAGGAAGTTCGCAACTATGGTTCCCATGATAAATGAACTATATATAGAAAATCTTGAGGAAGCCACATATGAAGTTCATGGAAGATGTATCCATTTTCACATAAGATATATATAAGTGATCAACATCTGATTACAGTTAGAATTATTAACTATGACATATTCATGGAAAAATATATGAAGACCTTGATATGTTGAAAGAAGAAAAAACTTACTAATCTATGTCTTGGAGATGGATTCAGGCAATATGAAAAATGATGTTGATGAAAGAAACATATGGCATGATGAAATGCCATCATAAAGAGATAATGTTGATTTGATTTTCATTTTTTATTTTTGAAAAACATCTAGTTGGGTTGAAACAGGGCTGTCGAAAGAATATTGTAGAAGTCACCTACAACTAGCACTCATGAGATTGGATGGAAGATCCTAAAAGAATGATGACTTGGACGAGGTAGCTATATGAAGGATAGCCAAATCCAGACTAGAAGATCACTTTCTGATGAAGAGAAGGATGACATGACTTCTGGTTCAACACTTTGTTTCCTTGAAGGGAAGTGATGAAGAATATGGTTGATTACCTACAAGAAGAAGGCTCCATGACGACAAAGTTGAAATTCATGACATGATGCTGAAAGGAGGATCCCTAAATGTAGTTGATTATACCATGATCTCCACTGAAGAGAGCTTCTATTGGTAACAATGCCATTCTTGAGAGGGATATTGGGTATATTCCTTTTATAGGAATTCGTAGATCCTCCCTAGTTGAGCAGGAGAAATAGATACATCATTCGTGTCTTCATGTTATGAAGAAAGAATGCAGGATTGGGTTAGCATTTGAGATTAATTTTCATACTCTTTGAGGATGTTGTAGGGCATCCAATAGGTAAGAGTAATTGAAGAGGAAATTACACGAGGATGTGTTAATACAAGATGGGAATAGTCATAGAAGGACATACCTTGTGAACATCTAGATGGGGTATGTACCTTGAGAGACAATGATGAAGGTGACTATTAGTCATTGTCTCCCAAACTTTGTGCTCTATTCTTTTGGAGAGATAGATTTGCTAGTCAATGCCTTTTTATATGACAATGTTGGTTGGTATGATGAGATGCAATGAGATAAGCTAAAATAATAACTTATGAGATGGCTTACCAATCCAACTCTTCTTATAGAAATTCTTCATTATGAGAATGTCCAAATACCTTGTATGTATTATGAATACTTACCCAGTTAAGAGGGAGTGTTGAATTGTGCAACTAGGTCTAGTCTTCATAATTTCTAATGTAATCACGATTCTATGTATGTGATGAAAAGAGAAAAATAATTTTTATTACTATTATTTTTTAAGCATGGGTTTTTGTCTCCGGGTTATTTTATTTGTAGGTTAAGCACCCATTGAGTGCTTCCAGGTTTTTCCATTGATTCAAATAAGTCAATTGAGTCATTTGTTGGGTTGTGTTATATTCTTTCCACGACTAACCTACGTAGTGAACCGGGGGGTTAGAGGGGGGCGGAGCCCCCCTTTCGTTGTGCCGATTGCGCAGCGGGGGGGTGGCAGCCCCCCCTGTCCGGGGGGTTTGAGGGGGATGGGTAGCCCCCCTCTACGGGGTCCGGGGCAACGCCTTGGGAAATTATTTTTTTTGGACCCTATATTAGGTTGGGCGAACCTATCTATGGTTTTCGGTCCATGGTTTTGGACGCGATGGTTTTTTGGTCCATGGTATTGGATGCGTCGGCATGTATAAATATGTATTGTAACATTGAAAGGAACATAATGAAAAATCAAGCCAGTAGTCCCGGTTTTGGGATCTAGGGGAAAATCTCTATGCATATGTGTTTTATGTGTTATGCTCTCGCATTGTTTATTTTCTTTGTTTTAGAATTCGTATGCAGGTAATTTCTATATAGGTTTAAAACCTACATTTGGTATTAGAGTTGTTTTGGCTTCAAGGGGACGCCTTTGTTGCTGAGGGGTTTTGCTTGGGCCTGTGGTAGACCCTGTTCAGTGGGAGATCTGCGAGATCGATTCTGGTGGTGAAAGAAGATGG